>WNWK01004017.1:0-150183 GCA_009830355.1 Cherax destructor | reverse complement strand
AGGAGCTGAGTCTCGACCCCTGCAACCACAATTAGGAGTACACCCCCCCTATCTATCTATCTATCTGGTGTTTCCAAGTCTTTATCTGATTCATCATCACCATCACGCACCTGAGAAGCGCACCACGTTTCTGAATGATGCGTTTCTTTGAAATAAATTTTGATACAAAACCGAACAGAGACAGTGAGTTTCTCTTACTGGACACAAAAAAAAAGATAATACAGCTCGAACACAATTTATCTTGACGTTTAAATGCCGCTGCAAATTTTGAAATCAGTTCCATAATCGACAGAGATATTCGGGATATGTTTTAGTCAACCAATATACGACAGATCAGTAAACAAGGCCAAGCAAACCCAACACAGAGAGAACTAACTGGACGTCAAATTCAATAAAAAATCGCAGAGTAACACAATCAGCTGCGTGAATGACGGAGTGCGAGTGAACATTGTCATGACCGGCTCAAAAAAAAGCCGATAGCAATTAAATAATTTGGTTCTGTACAGGAGAGTAAAACGATTTTAATAAGAGTTGTTTTGATGGAGGTGCGAGCAACATGGACGGTGAGGGGTGAATGTGGTGTTGGTGTTGCTATATTTAACCTGCACCTGTACATATGTACTTGACGAAAAGTCAAACTACAGTCAGTGAAAAGTATTGCAGGAAGTGTCAAGTGTGAGTGTTTATAAGTCAGAGTTATGTGCGTAATATTTTAACATCAGAATAAAACAATAAAACATCTTTGACGGCAGAAGGTAAACAGGCATTATATAAATTATATATATAAAAAATTTGCGTTTGTTAATCAAGATTGTGTATTTGCATGTGTCCGTGTGGGTCCGACTTTGCCTCTGCGGAGTTTATACCCGGCTCTTAAATTTCATATACTACTATACTATTTTTATAACCGAAAATCTGTATACGGATTCCACCTCTACTCTAGTTTGTTGGACTTTCACACTAATCTCTCACAGCAAAGTTTTCCTAATGTCTCTTCTTACTCATTTTAAAGTTGAACTTTCGTCTGTGTCCTCTCGTGTTAGGCCATTTTTGTACGATTTCTTATTTTGCCTTAGTTTGTGTTGGTTGATTTTTTGGCTCCCCTTTGTATTTATTTAACATGTCAAATTACGTGATAAATGGTTTTGAAAACCGACAAGTTCAACTTGTCGGTTTTCAAAACCATTGATCACATCTGTCAGACACTGCAACATCATGAGATATTGATACAAGGAATTCTTCAACACTTGTCCAACCTTTGGACGAAGACCTACTTACACTAGTGGATGGTTCCACTGTGATCCTGCCTCCTCCTGCTTCCACTCACCTGACTACAGTATATAAGCCACCTCTACGGCCCTATGCTGTACTTTCTACAAGAGTGATGGACTGAACACATCGGTTCCAGGCTGAGGGACTGATTACTTCAAACTCCTCCTCTCCTTAGCCGAAATGCCCCGGCATGATAGTGTCATTATTTGTACTTGGCAAACCAAAATTGTAATAACACATTGTAACCTTTACGAAGAAATAAACCTTTACTTTACTTTGTATTGGACTGATGAAGCCACTGTGTGGCGAAACGTTTCCTAAATAAAGATTCCCGTATGTTGCATAAATGTCTCAATCTTCAACACGTCAAATTACCATAAAATAGACAGCTTTCTTCAGAAAAATATATAGTGGTTTTTGGTGGCAGGAGTAGCGCCAGTGCTTTAGTCGGTAGTAGTAGGATTAAATTGTAAATTTCCATGCACGCTTTTCAGTACACTATGGTGGAATATTAACTATCATTTTTTCTTGATGCATTTGAACTGGATGAAGTGGAGGGCAACGAGAGAGTTTTCTTGCTTTCTCTTCTAATCTCCAGTGTCCATGTAAGATCTGTAGTAGCAAGTAGCAGAGTTTGTAAGTCACCCCAGAAGATAACCTTGGAAGACTTACCCGTAAGGTATTGTTATATTTTTTTCCCGACAACATAATGAACAAATCTTTTGCTCCAGTGACTTCAGGTGCAGCGCATTGTCTTTGTTGTCCTCACCGTTCAAGCTATTCAGCACCGGGACCAGTCTAGTGGTAAATCTTTAATCTTTCTCGAGATTCTACACAAACTTAACAAGGTGGTGGTTGCACTCCGGGTCGCATTTCCAAGAACTGTTTATCATGTTGTGCACTGAGCTTCAGGTCTCTGTCTCTCACCCTTTTTCCTGCACCTGATCAACGTCATGTGATAAAAGTTCGGTGATCCATGTATGCTTTCTAATTTCCTGGACACCTACAGTCGTTGCCATCATCTCTCGCCGTAATAACATCTGATACCTATTTTCTCGTGTTTCTGTTAACACTACGCCCCCCAAGTGAGCCAGCACTGCTGAAGAAGTCTTATGACAAAGTTCGGTATATTTTTTTCTATTAATAAATTAACAATATACACTTTCTAGTCCGTTTACAGTAGGAATCCTAGCGATAGTACACTTATTATTTTCTAGTCGATGGTCAAATGGGTAGGCCACCGTATTTCTAATATCCAGTTTGGCTGAGTTATTAGATAACCGCCGAAGCAGACATGTCACAGAAGAGCTGTCTGGGACACTTTCCTTGTGAAAACCTCATAGCCTAGTGGTACAACATTGGCCCTGCTACATGTCAAGACCACGGTCCGAGTCCCCGTGCTGTTTGCATATATATATATATATATATATATATATATATATATATATATATATATATATATATATATATATATATATAGGATGGGGTCCACCTCTTGTATAAATTGTGGGACCCATAGCCTCGGAGAAGTGGATAAAAAGGCTTCAAGGAAGAATATTTAGATTTCTTTCTGAAGCCATTTGAATATTCCACTTCCCCTACCACCCCATCTTTTTTATACAAACTTTATTTCAAGACAAAATACATTGACAAGAATACAATAGGCAGTAAAAAAACATAGATAACAACTCAGAGCTACATGTCATTTCCCCTCTGGATCGCCACACCGAGTCTCTGAAAGAGGAAGCTGGTCGCCATGTGGTCCCTGGTTTCTATGATGAGTTTCTCACCCAGCTATTTGAGAAACTTTAGAGCACACTTGCCCCACGCTCCAAGGGTCTCCGACCCTATTGGGATGAAGTTATAGCAAGGGGGAAGGCCTTCATATTTGCGGGTCTTCTGGGTCTCCCTGTGGCTGCGGAGTATGGCAAGTATGTGTCTGCCATTGTGGCAGCACAGGTGTAGTCCCAAGCAATCTGCTTACCATCCTTCCAGGGTAGCATAGTGGCTCCATCAGGACGCTTTTGACTTCCATCAGACCTATGGACTTGGGGTTCCCGTTGAGCTGGGCAACGGGCTGTGGCGAGGCTTCTCTTATGATGTCATTGACCTCCTCATGTCTAGCATACTTCCTTCTGATGTGTGACACAGAGACCATGAAGTCCGAATTGATCGGCCGTCGCCCTGCCGCAAATACACCTATGTTCGGTGAGTATAGGGGCGGCTAGGCGAAGAGCAACACCAATCCGAATGGCCTGTGGGTCGAGTCGAGTCCCCAGAGAGGAATTGAGAACAGTTAGAAGGAAATCTCCTGAGTGTGGCGCCTTCACCGCTAGGAGACGAGCTTTGTCCTTTATTATTATTATTATTATTATTATTATTATTATTATTATTATTATTATTATTATTATTATGATGATGATCATGATGATGATGATAACTAATACAAATAATAGGACACAATAAACACTCACTGTTTTCGAGAGACCTGGTCTCAAACCGGGCCGCGGGGGCGATGACCCCCGAAACCCCTCTCCAGGTATAGGCAAGAAAATTTTAGAAAGGACTTAATTTTAAATGAGTTATTGCTGAATGACCAGTTTTACCTATTAGGCACGATATATATATATATATATATATATATATATATATATATATATATATATATATATATATATAATCACATAATATATACTCTTTGTAAAGTAATAATTTTTATTTATGGTTCACAAGAAAATATTTATAAATCCTGTAAGTAGACAAGTGTTCGACTTACCGGATTTCTAAGTAAGTGTCTGATGGAATATATATATGCACTTGAGTCTATATAGTTACCCAGCAGACTGGGACAGTGCAAAAATTATTGTCTAAGATGTATCATGTATCATTACTAAATCAGTAGTAATCTAACCATACCACGGGTGGGATTAGAACCCGCGGTCAGAGAGTCTCAAAACTCCAGACCGTCGCGTTAGCCACTGGACCAGCTGGTATGGTTTGCTTACAATCTTGTTATTACGATTTCGTGAGTCAGTAGTAATCTGCCATGAAAGATTTGCAATGATTCAGAACTGTGATGTCTACCAAATAGATTACAACATTATCCTGAATATTATACATAATCTAGGAGATGATAGTTTTTTGCCTATACCTGGAGAGGAGTTTCGGGGGTCATCGCCCCCGCGGCCCGGTCTGAGACCAGGTCTCTCGAAAACAGTGAGTGTTTACTGTGTCCTATTATTTTTATTAGTTATCATCATCATAATACTAATACTAATACTAATAATAATAATAATAATAATAATAATAATAATAATAATAATAATAAATAATAATAATAATAAAAATATTAATAAAATAGTAGTAGTAATAATAATAATAATAATAATAATAATAATAATAATAATATTATTATTATTATTATTATTATTATTATTATTATTATTATTATTATTATTATTATTATTATTTTATTCACAAGGAAATGCTAAACTCATAGTCATCATACGGTGCCTGTGAAATGGGATTCAGATATTATTCCTGGTAGGTATACATTGTTCAGACATGGAGATTATACAGACCAAGAGCAGAGCTCATCCATTTTGCATAACTGATTATCTACCTACAGTCACCTAACATACCAGGAACTCACCTGAGATGGCTGCTCATCGAGCTAGACAAACATCACTGTTACCATTGTCTTAATCCCTCTTCTGTAATTGGAGTGACTTGTTTTATTCGGAATTAGATTTGTCTGCTTCCTCTAGCTTCGCCAATTTCTGTTTCACATTCGGCCCATTTTCTTGAATGACCCAACAGTTGGTCATCATTGATGATTTTACAAACTATTAAATCCTCGTTTTCAATAAATAAAATGCACGCGTATAATCTGGTTACGCTTTCTGTTAGTTTTGTGTATATGGAAATAAAAACTTAGAAAGCTGCTAGTATTTGATTATAGATCGAAAAAAAATAATGTTTGTCTAAACAAAGTAAATTTTCAGTTCACCTGAGCCAGGCTCATATAAGTGACTACGGGATTAAATTAAAATTGTTTTTCAAGATTCTATCTATCTCTCTCTCTCTCTCTCTCTCTCTCTCTTGTCACGTGATTGGAATTTTAGGTGTGCCAGGCAGGGTTCCCAACAAGGAAATTATATATTGGCTCTTTAAACTCTCAGACTTGTTTTACATCACCAAATCCTTTGTATTTGATAAAAATAATAATAATAATAATAGAGAAGATTTTTTTTATAAAACTGGGATGCTTGAATGTTCGTGGATGTAGTGCGGATGATAAGAAAGAAATGATTGCTAATGTTATGAATGCAAAGAAGTTGGATGTCCTGGCCATAAGCGAAACAAAGTTGAAGGGGGTAGGAGAGTTTCAGTGGGGAGAAATAAATGGGATTAAGTCAGGAGTATCTGAGAGAGTTAGAGCTAAGGAAGGGGTAGCAATAATGTTGAAGGATCAGTTATGGAAGGAGAAGAGGAAAATATATATGTATAAATTCAAAGATTATGTGGATCAAAATAAGGGTTGGATGCGAAAAGTGCGTCATAATAAGCATGTATGCACCTGGAGAAGAGAGAAGTGTTGAGGAGAGAGAGAGATTTTGGGAGATGTTAAACGAGTGTGTAGGAACTTTTGAACCAAGTGAGAGAGTAATTGTGAGAGTAATTGTTGAGTAGACGTCGGGATGTACATGTTTATAGAGGGGCCACATATATATTAGAACACTTTTTAGTTGTAGCTACAGTAAGAGTAAAAGGTAGATGGGATACAAGAAAATAGAAGCAGCAAGTAAGAGAGAAGTGAAGGTTTATAAATTATAAACAACTATTGGAGGATAGATGGGCTAGTGAAAGTAGGGGCAATGGGGTCGAAGATGTATGGGGTAGGTTTAAGAATGTAGTGTTAGAGTGTTCAGCAGAAGTTTGTGGTTACAGGAAAGTGGGTGTGGGAGGGAAGAAGAGCGATTGGTGGAATGATGATGTAAAGAGAGTAGTAAGAAAGAAAAAGTTTTTGCAAAGAAGAGATGCAAGGAGGGAGTATATGGAGAGAAAAAGAGAGGTTAAGAGAGTGATGAAGCAATGTAAAAAGAGAGCAAATGAGAGAGTGGGTGAGATGTTATCAACAAATTTTGTTGAAAATAAGAAAAAGTTTTGGAGTGAGATTAATAAGATGAGGAAGCCTAGGGAACAAATGGATTTGACAGTTAAAAATAGGGGAGGAGAGTTATTAAATGGAGAGTTAGAGGTATCGGGAAGATGAAGAGAACATTTTGAGGAATTGTTTAATGGAGAAGATAGGGAAGCTGTGATTTCGTGTAAAGGGGAAGGAGGAATAACATCTTGTAGGAGTGAGGAAGAGCCAGTTGTGAGTGTGGGGGAAGTTCGTGAGGCAGTAGGTAGAATGAAAGGGGGTAAGACAGCTGGGATTGATGGGATAAAGATAGAAATGTTAAAAGCAGGTGGGAATATAGTTTTGGAGTGGTTGGTGATTTTATTTAATAAATGTATGGGAGAGGGTAAGGTACCTAGGGATTGGCAGAGAACATGCATAGTTTCTTTGTATAAAGGCAAAGGGGACAAAAAAGAGAGTGCAAAAATTATAGGGGAATATGTCTGTTGAGTATACCTGGTAAAGTGTATGGTAGAGTTATTATTGAAAGAATTAAGAATAAGACGGAGAGTAGGAGAGCAGGTGAACAAGGAGGCTTTAGGAAAGGTAGGGGGGGTGTAGACTAAGTGTTTACAGTGAAACATATAGGTGAACAGTATTTAGATAAGGGTAAAGAGATTTTTGTGGCATTTATGGATTTGGAAAAGACGTATGACAGGGTAGTTAGTGGAGGAAGTAAGAGTTGTAAGAGAAGTGAATGTTCGGGGTGTTGGCAAGAGGTGTGGGGTTAAAAGATAAAGAATCTAACACAAAGTGTCAGTTGTCACAGTTGCTCTTAGCTGATGACACTGTGCTTTTGGGAGATTCTGAAGAGAAATTGCAGAGGTTGGTGAATGAGTTTGGTAGTGTATGTTAAAGAAGAAAATTTAAAGTGAATAGAGGAAAGAGTAAGGTGATGAGGATAAAAAAAATTAGGTGTCGAAAGATTGGATATTAGACTGGAGGGAGAAAGTATGGAGGAGGTGAATGTATTTAGATATTTAGGAGTGGACGTGTCAGCAGATGGGTCTATGAACGATGAGGTGAATCATAGAATTGATGAGGGGAAAGTGGTGCACTTAGGAGTCTGTGGAGACAAAGAACTTTGTCCATTGAAGCAAAGAGGAGAATGTATGAGAGTATAGTTATATGGGTGGTGAATGTTGTAACAAGGAGAAGGCTGGAGGCTGTGGAGATATCATGTCTGCGAGCAATGTGTGGTGTGAATATAGTGCAGAGAATTTGTACTTAGGAAATATAGAGGAGATGCGGGATTACCAAAACTATTATCCAGAGGGCTGAGGAGGGGGTTGTTGAGGTGGTTCGGACATGTAGAGAGGATGGAAGGAAATAGTGGAGGGAAGGCGGGGTAGGGGTAGGCCTAGGAAACGTTGGAGGAAGGGGGTAAATGAGGTTTTGTGTGCGAGGGGCTTGGACCTCCAGCAAGCATGCGTGAGCGTGTTAGATAGGAGCGAATGGAGACAAATGGTTTTTAGGGCTTGACGTGGTGTTGGAGTGTAGGCAAGGTAACATTTATAAAGAGATTCATGGAAACTGGCAGGACGGACTTGAGTCCTGGAGATGGGAAGTAGTGTCTACACTCTGAAGGAGGGGTGTTAATGTTGCAGTTTTATAACTGTAGTGTAAGCACGCCTCTGGCAAGACAGTGATGGAATGAATGATGATGAAAGTTTTTCTTTTTCGGGCCACTCTTCCTTGGTGGGAGACGGCCGATGTGTTAAGAAATAAAATATTAATAATAATAATAATAATAGATTAGTTCTTGCCTAACATAGGGCACTCGAATAATAGTATATAGTGGTCTAATAAGTTCAATTTAAGTGTTTGAAAAGTAGTCTTAACATAGTCTGTAACTTGTGTGATATACACATGTTTTAAATGCATACAAATCAGTTTATACATTAAATAACAAAAATGTTGGTGAAATAATCATCACAGGAACTAAAGATGGTTAAAAACACACGTCTAGTCAAAGGGGATTTTTATTAACCTGACGTTTCATCTACTTAAGGATATATCAAATATATTTTACATAAAAACATTTTAACTCTATCAGCATTAAGGATTCAAATTCACATTACTCACGTCTGTTGTTGGTTGAGAATCAAAAAGTTGGTGCCTTAAGTTGGTTGACTCGCTGGCCGAGCTGTACTTAGACAAGAGCAAGCCTTTATTTGGATAACGTTTCGTTCATGTAACGTTTAACTTGCTCAAAGAGCAAGGTATGGGCTACATGAGCACATCACCGAGCATATCACCTGAGGAGCAAATCACATAAATACCCTCTGCAGCATAAGCACGATTTCATATCTAAGATCAGCTTTCACTAATTTCGACAACGACTCAATCGTTACACTATTTACTACATATGTGATGACTGTATTGATGTACGTATGCAACATCAACATGAAGCCCACACCTGATCAAACATGTCAAGAAACTAGAAAAAGTGCAGATGTTTGTCACAAGATTAGTCCCAGAGCTGAGGAACACAGGTTATGAGGCGAGATTAATGAGATGGCTTAGAAATGATGTGGTAAAACCAGGATCAAAATGCAGCACTAATAATGAGCATGATAGTGTGTAATGAAGCCAGGAGAAATTAAACCCAATAAATTCCAGGCTAAAGAGGCTGGACCAGGAGCTAAGACTCGAGCTCCGCACCCAGACATAGGTGAGTACACACATTCACACCTGCATACAACCAAAATCGTTCTGTAAAATGCATGCATTTAGTGAAATATAATTAAAAACTGAACGAGGAAATAGGATTCAAATTTAATTACAATTACGGAGAACGCCTCGAGGTAATGTTCGAATTCAAATGAAGTGAACAGCCAAAAATGATTGAATTTTTTTTTTTTTTGCGAAAGAAGAGTTACAAAGGCATATGAGTAATGAACGGAAGAAAAATACTGCAGCTTAATAATTCCGGGATTCCGTTTAATTGCGGAAACCGCTACCTGGTGTTGGCTTTTTGTCTTCAAAGTTTTTGTTTTTCCCATAACCTGAGAACACCTCCTCTGGTCGACTTAAATATTCAACAGGAGTGTACTACAACCAGTGTACTGCAACCAGTGTACTGCAACCAGTGTACTGCAACCAGTGTACTGCAACCAGTGTACTGCAACCAGTGTACTGCAACCAGTGTACTGCAACCAGTGTACTGCAACCAGTGTACTGCAACCAGTGTACTGCAACCAGTGTACTGCAACCAGTGTACTGTAACCAGTGTACTGCAACCAGTGTACTGCAACCAGTGTACTGCAACCAGTGTACTGTAACCAGCGTACTGCAACCAGTGTACTGTAACCAGTGTACTGCAACCAGTGTACTGCAACCAGTGTACTGCAACCAGTGTACTGTAACCAGTGTACTGTAACCAGCGTACTGCAACCAGTGTACTGCAACCAGTGTACTGCAACCAGTGTACTGCAACCAGTGTACTGCAACCAGTGTACTGCAACCAGTGTACTGCAACCAGTGTACTGCAACCAGTGTACTGCAACCAGTGTACTGCAACCAGTGTACTGCAACCAGTGTACTGTAACCAGTGTACTGCAACCAGTGTACTGCAACCAGTGTACTGCAACCAGTGTACTGCAACCAGTGTACTGCAACCAGTGTACTGCAACCAGTGTACTGTAACCAGCGTACTGCAACCAGTGTACTGCAACCAGTATACTGCAACCAGTGTTCTGCAACCAGTGTACTGCAACCAGTGTACTGCAACCAGTGTACTGCAACCAGTGTACTGCAACCAGTGTACTGCAACCAGTGTACTGCAACCAGTGTACTGCAACCAGTGTACTGCAACCAGTGTACTGCAACCAGTGTACTGTAACCAGTGTACTGCAACCAGTGTACTGCAACCAGTGTACTGCAACCAGTGTACTGCAACCAGTGTACTACAACCAGTGTACTGTAACCAGTGTACTGCAACCAGTGTACTGCAACCAGTGTACTGCAACCAGTGTACTGCAACCAGTGTACTGCAACCAGTGTACTGCAACCAGTGTACTGCAACCAGTGTACTGCAACCAGTGTACTGCAACCAGTGTACTGCAACCAGTGTACTGTAACCAGTGTACTGCAACCAGTGTACTGCAACCAGTGTACTGCAACCAGTGTACTGTAACCAGCGTACTGCAACCAGTGTACTGCAACCAGTGTACTGCAACCAGTGTACTGCAACCAGTGTACTGCAACCAGTGTTCTGCAACCAGTGTACTGCAACCAGTGTACTGCAACCAGTGTACTGCAACCAGTGTACTGCAACCAGTGTACTGCAACCAGTGTACTGCAACCACTGTACTGCAACCAGTGTACTGTAACCAGCGTACTGCAACCAGTGTACTGCAACCAGTGTACTGCAACCAGTGTACTGCAACCAGTGTACTGCAACTAGTGTACTGTAACCAGCGTACTGCAACCAGTGTACTGCAACCAGTGTTCTGCAACTAGTGTACTGTAACCAGCGTACTGCAACCAGTGTACTGCAACCAGTGTTCTGCAACCAGTGTGCTGCAACCAGTGTACTGCAACCAGTGTACTGCAACCAGTGTACTGCAACCAGCGTACTGCAACCAGTGTACTGCAACCAGTGTTCTGCAACCAGTGTACTGCAACCAGTGTACTGCAACCAGTGTACTGCAACCAGTGTACTGCAACCAGTGTAATGCAACCAGGAAGGTTCTTACTCGGAATCTCAGAGTATATATTATCGAAAACTCTAGAACTGCAGACACAACCTCCATTTTCAAAAGCACCGTTAAAAAACATCTTATCTCACTTACGCACCCAACCGGTAGTTAACCATACGAAAACTACTTTATCTTGCACATATCCACAGCAAAATACACTTATTGATATCTGTGATTCTCCTTAATTTGCACATTACTAACCACAGCAAAATACACTTATTGATATCTGTGATTCCCCTTAATTTGCACAGTTCCAACCAAAATTCTAATACAACTATTGCTCCATAATACTTAAGCTAGTCATAAGTTTGCCTAAGATACTCCAATATAGAATCTATATTATGCCAATATATCACCTTTATCATTAATATATAAACTAATTGCTAACTTTTTATACTAATTGTTAAATTCTCAATGTTTAAATTCCAGTACCTAAATTTTGTAAACCTAACCTTACAATCTGTATATCCATTGTATAGCTATTGAGTAAGACCTATCATAAGACTGCCTGAAAAGCCTAGGCATACCTAGGCATATTATTGGCCATCTTGTAATATCAACTTTAATGTATAACTATAAGTACCCCCCACCTTGTATTACATGAAATAAAGGATTGAATTGAATTGAATTGAATTGAATTGAGTCCTCTAGACACATTCCCATTCTCATGGATTATTATTATAATTATGGGGGGCGATAAACCCGTAGGGATTATACAGCGGCTGTAGAGGGGTGATGGAAAGTATTCAAGCTCAATTTAGAGAACTGCAGCACAGATCCAATTCCCTAGATCAAGAGCCCCTCACCAGCGTCAAGGAACCTCCCTAGAATTTCATATTTTATGGCGTTCCCAACTTTTTTTGGGGTCAAAGAATTCAAGGTGGCGCGGTGTCCTGGCTGATACCTGTGGACATATTTGTGGAGAATTTTGTTATCTGATGGCGTCATTTGAACTGGAAAGCATCACATAGTCACCATGACCCATGAAATCGCAATGCCACGATTGCAAACAAACCATACCACGGGTGGGGTTCGAACCCACGATCATAGTCTCAAAACCAGTGGCTAACGCGACGGTCTGGAGTTTTGAGACTCTCTGATCACTGGTTCTAACCCCACCCGTGGTATGGTTTATCAAAGAGTCACTTAGATATCAGCTGATTTCCAATGTTATGCCTGGGTTGCGAAGCTGCTTTCACCGTTACGTAGGGTTCCCTGTACAACACCATTAAGAAGAGTGGGGTAAGCAACACTAAACTATATATTGTCGTATCTTCATTTATATAATATGACTGTGTCTTCACAAAGGTCTCTGGCAAGAGTGTCAATGATGAGAGAAAACCTCTGAAAAAGCCGTCAGAGGTCAATGTAGAGAGTAACTCTCTGGTTAGGTTGTCAGAGAAGAGTAAACATCTCTGGTGGGAAAACATTTATAACTGTGGAAAGGTGGCAGGGTTGCTGTTTAGCATTTATGCCTGGACACTTGCTAATTACTGAAAATTAAGAAAATGGGCGAGCAACACGGAAGAAATTGTAGGCAAAATTAAGATTCTGTTCCATGTACAGGACAAACTTGAAAAAGCATATGTATCCCTGATGAACACTTTGCAAGACGTATACTAGACGACAAGATTTAAGAGGAAAGTATTAAAGGTGAATGTACTCACCTCACCTCTGCGTGAGTTGAGGTGAGTACATGAACACTTGTTTATATAATGGGAGTTCCATGAACTTAAAAAGACTTCTTTGGTTTTTTTTGTTTTTGTTTTTTTAAAGGTGAAAAACTTTACCACGTTAATTCAGTGGATATTTAAGCATGGGTTTGTATCAAAGATAAACAAATGGCTTTTAAACAGTAATATTTGGCAGTGGTACCCCAGTGGCTGCTTATTCACTGAGCGGCTCATCATATGACATGACTCTACCACCAGCAGACACTTTTCATTTTCGCGAATAACAAAATGAGTAACGAGAGGCAACGAGCCGGCACATGGACGACAAAGATATAAATTAATGTAACTTTTTGTGACAACGTTTTGCTCAAAGAAGACTTACAATAATGAAGTTTTTACACGAAAAAGTTCGCTTTACGTCAGAGGAGAACTTTTTACATTTTATTAGTTTCCAATAAATATACATGTACAGTTCATAAGCGTGCACTAATTACACGTTACAAAATTTTACAACATCAATTTTCTTTGATTAAGTATTGAATATATCAGAAAACTATACCCAGAAACCCTTTACCCCTACAACCAGTGAACTCCTGTCCCCTTTCCCCTTATAAGTAATTACAGAGTTCACAAATAACATTAACCCTTATAATGAAATGCAGAGTCCTCAAATAACATTGGCTCTAGTCCTAAGAATATGTTGTAAAGACTGCATATAAAGTTTACAGTGAGCACAAAATAAAAGAGATAACATAAACTGTACATAGATACCTCCTAACCTCGGCACTTAAATTACTCTCACCTTACCCTCTCACGCGTCCCATGTATACTACCCTCTCACGCGTCCCATGTATACTACCCTCTCACACGTCCCATGTATACTACCCTCTCACACGTCCCATGTATACTACCCTCTCACACGTCCCATGTATACTACCCTCTCACACGTCCCATGTATACTACCCTCTCACACGTCCCATGTATACTACCCTCTCACACGTCCCATGTATACTACCCTCTCACGCGTCCCATGTATACTCCACCACATCATACACTCTACTACATATACAATGCGTTATACTTCTAATGCGAACCATTCACCACCATTAGAACACCTAGTCTTGTTTCTATTGTTACTATACTATTGTACAAATAAACAGGAAACCCAACACAGGTGTAAAAACAAAATAAACTAAAGTTTTTACAATAATCACACTGTTACACACACTATAAAATGACCCAAACATTATACAATTCAACCGAAAGTGTTCACCACAGAAAGAACTGTATGAAACAGTGGTGAAAACAAAAGACATATGGTTATGATTTTTCCACTACAACCTTGACACCGACGGGTGTCTTTATATCATTGATTATCCCGAAGGGAAACACCCCCCTATCTACCTATCTACCTATGCCACCACACAGCACCACACCTACCCAATGCTCCTCCAGCGCGTCTGTCAAGCCCTTTCAAGACCTTATCTACCTCCCAATAAACCCTGCACAGTCAAGTTCCTGTACCCCTCCGAAAAGATCGATTCCCACTCCTTCCCATATATCAAACGATCCCTGCACTTAGTGCGATATATATGGGCCGCCACAGCCCCCATCCTTTCCCCAACACTCACGTCCCTTAATTTCCACGACATGCACACAAAGTCCACCATACTGTACATTAATCCTTTTTTATCCCTATGTCGAACCCCACCCAAATCCAAGTAAATAGCCTGTAACAAGGGGATACCTCCCCCCCCAAGCCCCGTAACACCCCCCCATCCACCTACGGACCCAATCCAAAGTTTCACAAAAATATACCATATGCAGAGCCGACTCCGGCAAGCCACACTTCTGACACCTCCCATCTTTCGCCAATCCCGTACGGAATAAATTCTCCCGTGATGCCACTGCCCCATGTAAGAAACGAAACATCAGCTCCCGGTCCCTCACCGGCAACCGCAGATCCCGGAACCCCTCCCATATCCCCTTCCAGTCATATACCAGATGAAGCGCCTTCCCTTCCACCGCCTCCTCCCCAGCACCTAACCTCATTATAACTGCAACACTCAACCTTTGCGGTTCACTTATAACCAACAAGCTCCATAGCCAATCTCTGCATTGCCCCAGATCCCTCCCACCCCAACACTCACCTACCTCCCGCAGCACCCCTTCCACCCCAGCCTAACCTCTCCCCTACCCTCCCCTTACCACACAACGTTTCACATACATACACAACAATCTCTTTTCCAGCCATATCAAACCCAAACCTCCTGAAATTACCCTCTTCCTGACTATCTCCTTCCGGAGCCAATGTCTACCATGTGCCCAAATGAACTTAAAGACCCTACTCTCCAATTCTTTCACGTCCCAACTTAATAAGGAAAAAATGTTGGCATTATACCAAATCCTACTATATATCATGGTATTAACCACAATGACCCTCTGCCGCAACGTTAGCTCTCCCGCCCGCCAACCATTCAACCGCTGCTTCGCACGTTTAACCACATACCGCGAATTTACCTCTCTCGCCTCATCCATGTCCCTCATGTAAACTCTACCACATATTTTCACCCTGTCCACAATTTTCCATCCATACCTGCTACCCAACCGACCCCCGACCCATGCGCCTACCTCCAACAATGTAGATTTAGCTCCATTAACCCTCATGTCAATTGCTCTGCAGAAAATCTTGATATGAATTCCTATGTTGACCAGCCCCACCTCTTGACACACTAACACCGTGGTGTCATCTACATATCCCACCACATTTCTAATCCCCTTATCCCTCCCCCAACCCCTTCCCATCCCCCACTAATCTATAAAACGAATCCTGTAAGCAAGCAAAAAGAATCTGTGACAGGGGACAACCCTGTCGCAGACCCCTATCCATCCTAACCACCCCTCCCAACCTACCGTTTATTTGCACCCTCACGCTTGCCCCATCATATAACGCCCGAACCCAATCCAGCACTTCCATTCCAAACCCCTGCCTTTCCATTATTCCAAACATGCTCTCACGCTCCACACTATCATATGCTCCCTTCCAATCCAGAGCAAGTATTTCCCCCTCAACCTCTCCATCTATGAATTCTTTAATGTGTTCATGTCCCTCCCCCACACCCCTACCTGGTATCCTCCCCTGTCCCTCCTATATCACCCCTGCTAACGCTCATTTTAATCTATTACCTAAAATCTTAGCATATATTTTATAATCCGTATTCATAAGGACTAAAGGTCTATAATTCCCTAAAGTTTCCTCTTCCTTCCCCTTCTTAACTAATACCATTACCCCCATACCCATGTCCCTCCCCATTACACCTGCCCTTTTCATACCATTCATCACACCTACCATACAATCCTTTATGATGTCCCAATTATCCTTATAAAATTCATTTGCCAAACCATCCATTCCTGGAGCCTTGCCCTTACTTAACCCATCCACAGCCTCCCACACCTCCCTCTCACTGATTGTGCCCCCCAATCCCTCCCGATTTTCCCTACTCATCCTCTCCCTAATCTTTCCTAATAATATGTTCCTTTCCCCCATACCCCCCCCCCCCCACTACTCATGTGCCTTGCAAACCACTTATCAGCATACACATTCATTCCTTCCGTGGAAGTTATCCTCATACCCTTCACATAATTCCCCATGGTTTCATCCACTTCCAGATACTCCATGGTTATTCTATCCCTTCTCTGTTTACACTTCCCCAAAACATATTGGGAGGGCCTATCCCCCCACAACACATCATCCATTCCAGCTTTCATTCTGCATGCCCCAAACCTCTCATTCTGCAAAGTCATCAACCTATTCTTCAATGACTTAATTTCCTTCGTCATTCTTTGTCCTCCCCGCATATAACAGTCTTTCAAGAGGCCCTCAATGTAATTTTGTAAACCATAACGCCATCCTGCCTCTTCCCTTCCCAACTTCTGATAGTAAGCTTGGATGCTTGGCTTCCCCGTACTTACCCACCAATCCACCAAAGCCCCCCCCCCCTCCCGACTCCCCATCCATAAACCACCCCACCAATCCCTAAATTTCTCCCTTTTACCATCACCTCTTAATAACTGAACATTTAATTTCCAAAAACCCCTGTACCATTTTGCAACCCCTTCCCACCCCACCTCCACCAACACTCCCCGATGATCTGTGAAACCCATGTCCAAATATTGCACCCCCCCCCTACTACCACGCATCCCGTTACATAAATCCTGTCTAGTCGAGCCGCATACCCTCTTCTAACAAAAGTAGGCTCACCCGCACCTCCCACCCCAATCACGTCTTTCAAACCTACCCTCCTAAGTAAGTCCCTTAAGGCCGGAAGGACACAACCTCCTCCCCGTGGCTCCATATCCCTCTCCCTAATTACACAATTAAAATCCCCCCCCCCCCAATAATCGTTACACTAGGCAAATCCCGACATGCATAAATCATGTAGTCCCAAACAAAATCCACCTTTACCTGCCTTGCCGCCTCCGCCGGCATGTACACCCCCTAAAAAACATACCCTAACTCCACTCCACTCTCCATCCTCCCATCGAAAGGTTTGAAAGGGCTTGATACCGCTACTGCTACCGCTGGATGAACTTGCAAACACCTTGTAGCCATTCAAAAGTAAATCCCCACCACTCCTATAATTGCGTTCCTGTATAAAAGCAACTGTCACACCATACCTTTGCAACGTACACTCCACCCAAGCCCTCTTAATTTCATCTCTCAACCCATTTACGTTAAGTGTTAAACACCTGAAATCAATGTCAAGGGTTTGCCCCTAGGCCTCTGTGGAAGTTGTACCCCTGACTTCCCTTTACTCAGTTTACCAGTTTGCTTCCCACTCTTAAAAGTACCCCGCTCTTGCACCAAACCTAGATCTTTTTTTTGCAACTTCCACCAAAGGCTTTTTGCAGATCCTCTGAGCCGGTGTCAGCACATCCTCACTGTCTGGCGAAGTGCCAGACCTTTTATGTGTCCCCTGTACTACTTCTACACGACTTGCACTCTCGGTCTGATGGAACTCCACCTGCACAGTCTCCATAAGTAAGTGTTGTTCCTCTAGACTGGCACTCACCACACTTTCCACCACGTCCACAGCATCAACCAAACCATCATTAGTGTTTACACTTAGCACCGGCAAAGAGTCATCCAATATGTCCTGTAATACCTGTTCCAATGGTACATCCTCTGCCGGACTCTCATTGTGATCACAGTCAACCACTGGTGTAACAGATTCCTGCGTTAGAGTCTGACAAACCACCTAAGATCCCTCCACAATCTCACTCCAGAGTTTCGGCTGCTTCTCCCGTTGTGTCTCCTCCTTCCGTTCCTCACTCTGCGCCTGCACTTCCACTACTCATTGCTCTGGAACCTGTCTGGGTCCCGCCCTCCTCATGCAGTCAGCCACCACATGATCGTAGGCGCCACACAGGCGACACGTCCTATGCTGCCCCATGTAGGTTACGTACACTTGGGTCCTGAAGTCTGGTAGAACTACGTAGGACGGTGTAGGGTTTCTCAAGGTCATTTTCAAAGCGAACGACCCCTCATAGAGGCCCATCAAAGGCCCCTCACTCCACTTTCCAGGGGTTGCTGCGTGTATCGTTCCGTACGCACTGAAGACTGCACTGATGTTCGTCGGGTCCGCTTCAAATGGAACGTTCTTCAAACGAACCCAAGTGTACGTACATGAAACATCCTTCAACCGTACCTGAAGTCCAGTGTGCACCGTGTACACATGATCCTGGTGTCGATCTATGAGTCTGTCATAAACTTCCGCAGTCAGAAGTTTCACAAAGACCCTATTCATCCCGTTCAGGGCAACGCCATACAAATCGCCTGTGTCAAGTCCATACACATCTCGTAATATCGTTGGTAACACAGTCCCGGCCGTTGCAGGCTGTACAACGCCCATCACAAGGTCTACACAGACAGTATTCAAGTGTCTCCTCCCGGCTGCCGCCATGTTGTATGGAAAACCATAATGCTGCTATGTGCCACCAGGGATCAGGCCGGAGCACCGCACACCCTCGCACCACCAGAGCTGGGCTGCGAATTAACAACGTTTTGCTCAAAGAAGACTTACAATAATGAAGTTTTTACACGAAAAAAATCGCTTTACGTGAAAGGAGAGCTTTACGCTGTTTCCTGTGTCACTCTTATTTACAAATAGGTGACCTTAGCACAATGTTTAGTCTGTTTGAAGAGACCACAACAACCGGGAGTTATACTCCACTCGGGCGAAACGGATTTCCACTTGAGCGAAAGAATGATGTTTATCTCACGTAAAAAGAATCTTACTTTTAATAAAAAAATAACAATGGAAAAGATTTTTGGGGGGAATTTATTTGGCCCTTTAACATTATGAAATTCGACACTAATTTAATAATATTTTATTATAAATACATGATGAATGTAAGAATATTTAACTGCAAATTCAGGATTAATGTAATGTAATATTTTATTCCACAGTTCGAAACATGATCAATATCACCTTAACAGCCGAGTCAGTGGAAAAATATTTGTAGTAATATACAAAGAAATACAATTTATTATCTATCACTCCAAGTTGTTGTTAAAGATAATCACTTAATTACTTAAGTAACTTTAATTTTTTACACAAGATGAATTACATTTAAATCTCACACTTTTTCCATTACTCCCTTTTAACCTTTCATATCCCTTACTCCTTCCTATTAACCTCTCACATTCATCTTTTTCTCTTTTCTCTTAATCTCTCTCTCATTAAGCCTTTTACTCCCTACTACCACCTCACCCCCTTACTTCCTCCCCCTGTAATAAATATTTCTTGCCTCTTTATACCTCCCTGTTAACCTCCCACACTCTCTCTTTACTCCACCCAGCTTAACTTCTCTCTCACTCACCCTCTTTACACTTGCCTCTTTGATAATGTGTAAATAAGCTGGCTTCATCAGCGTCCCAAATTTCATTAATCTCTTAAGTAAATCATTTAAAAAGATTGGCAGTGTTTTTATCTTACTAGACCTTACGACCTCAGGGGTTCAATTTGCTGTGCCACAATTTTAATTCTACTCCAAACCAGCGCCTTATGCATATTAGAGTGAGTGACCTTATTTTGTTCCCAAGATATTCCCTTCACAACTCTGCATAAAGTAGATTAATTATTTTTTTTGAGTCGTGTCTACTGCGTAATTACGTATCCCGGAGGAAGTTCCTTGAAGTCGTTGACAGAGTTTTTGTTTTTGATCCAATGTTTTAGTATACTCTTGTTCTCATCAATGTTGTTCTCATCAATTTTGTTCTCATCAATGTTATAAAGATCATTCCCACTTCTGATTTCCGCCCGATAACCGCTGGTCTATTCTTCAAAGTCATCACTGTAAACATGTGCAATTTTCTCAGTGTCTGTACTTAAACTGATAAAGGTGTGACACCAAGATCGAAGTAGACGAATGAGTTGTTCTATTCTCCGGGTCACCATCTGGAAAAGACCCGGACCGGGACAACACCGGGGAACCTACTACTTAATAGTTGTTCTAGGTATATGCGAGTTTTCTTTTAAAATTATCAATTATAAGTAATTATTGAGGGAAATACCAAGTCAATACTACTATCATTACTACTGTTACTGCTACTATCATTAATAGTGCTACTGCTACTATCATTAATAGTGCTACTGCTACTATCATTAATAGTGCTACTGCTACTATCATTACTACTGCTACTATCATTACTGCTGCTACTATCATTACTACTGCTACTATCATTACGATTGCTACTGCTACTATCATTACTGCTGCTACTATCATTACTACTGCTACTATCATTACTACTGCTACTATCATTACTGCTGCTACTATCATTACTACTGCTACTGTTGCTATCATTACTACTACCACTGCTACTATCATTACTACTGCTACTGCTATTATCATTACTACTGCTACTATCATAACTACTGCTACTGCTACTATCATTACTACTGCTACTGCTATTATCATTACTACTGCTACTATCATTACTACTGCTACTGCTACTATCATTACTACTGCTACTGCTATTATCATTACTACTGCTACTATCATAACTACTGCTACTGCTACTATCATTACTACTGCTACTATCATTACTACTGCTACTGCTACTATCATTACTACTGCTACTGCTATTATCATTACTACTGCTACTATCATTACTACTGCTACTGCTACTATCATTACTACTGCTACTGCTATTATCATTAATACTGCTACTATCATAACTACTGCTACTGCTACTATCATTACTACTGCTACTGCTATTATCATTACTACTGCTACTATCATTACTACTGCTACTGCTACTATCATTACTACTGCTACTGCTATTATCATTACTACTGCTACTATCATAACTACTGCTACTGCTACTATCGTTACTACCACTACTACTACTACTACTACAACTACTATTACTACTACTACTACTACTATTACTACTATCTTCCTACTGGTTTCGCATCACCCTCTTCCTCCCCTACCACCAGCTTCCTCCTCCTCCCCTACCACCATCACCCTCCCTCTCACTCCCCTTCCTCCTTCCACCTCCTTCTCATCCCTTCTCCTCCCTCCTTTTCTTTCTCCTCCTCAACGCCTTCTCCCTCCTCCTCCTCTCTCCATCTTTCTTTTCCCTCTCCCCGTCCTTCATTCTGACGTGTGTTTTCTCTCACTCAGTTGAGTCTTCTTCATGTTTCACGACGACCAGAAAAATCGTCTAAATCTTTCTCTCCAAGTACATTGTCTTATTTTTATAACTGCCTATTTGTTATTTGTTATTTGTATTGATAACTAATGGCGATCTGACGTGTTTACAGCAACGCTGCGGGTTAGGGGTCTCTACAAATTCCACAGCTACACTAGGTAGCAGGTGTGTGCGGGATAGCCTGGGCTTTACACTACACAACTAATCTACATATATAAGAATAAAACTGATGACTACATATCGGTTCGACTTGTTTAATTCACGGTACGGTGCCTTTTTTTCAATTAGTGTTTAGCACGGTGGACTGACCTTGACAGACATCTAGAAGATACAGGCTCCTCCAAGAGTACATTTTTTAGTGGGATAATATTACAACAAATGATTATAATAAGAACTATTTACATGTAAACTCTTGTCTTTGCCAACACAAGTTCGATCTCCTGTTGTGGTGTGTAGTCATTCGTTGAAAGGAAAGAGTATAAAATATCTTCAGAAAAAAAAAACATAAAAAAAGACTTTCAAAACACCCTGAACACACACACTCACACACACACATACACACACACACACACACACACACACACACACACACACACACACACACACACACGCGGGGCCAGGAGCTTTGACTCGACCCCTGCAACCACAAATAGGTGAGTACACACACAAACCTTCTGGAGTTTTATGACAAGGTAGCAGAAATAAGACACGAGAGAGAGGGGTGGGTTGACTGCATTTTCTTGAACTGCAAGAAGGCCTTCGACACAGTTCCTCACAAGAGATTAGTGCAGAAGCTAGAGGATCAGGCACGTATAACAGGAAGGGCACTGCAATGGATCAGAGAATACCTGACAGGGAGGCAACAACGAGTCATGGTACGAGATGAGGTATCACAATGGGCGCCTGTGACGAGCGGGGTTCCACAGGGGTTAGTCCTGGGACCAGTGCTGCTTTTGGTATATGTGAATGACATGACGGAAAGGATAGACTCAGAAGTGTCCCTGTTTGCAGATGATGTGAAGTTAATGAGAAGAATTAAATCAGATGAGGATCAGGCAGGACTCCAAAGAGACCTGGACAGGCTGGACACGTGGTTCAGCAACTGGCAACTCGAATTTAACCCAGCCAAATGCAAAATCATGAAGATCGGGAAGGGCAAAGAAGACCGCAGACAGAGCATAGGCTAGGTGGCCAGAGACTGCAAATCTCACTCAGGGAGAAAGATCTTGGGGTGAGTATAATACCGAGCACGTCTCCGGAAGCACACATCAACCAGATAACTGCTGCAACATATGGGCGCCTGGGAAACCTGAGAATAGCATTCCGATACCTCAATAAAAATCGTTTAAGACTACTTACACCGTGAACGTCAGGCCCATACTGGAGTATGCAGCACCAGTTTGGAACCCATACCTGGTGAAGCACGTCAATAAATTAGAGAAAGTGCAAAGGTTTGCAACACGGTTAGTTCCAGAGCTAAGGGTAATGTCCGATGAAGAAAGGTTAAGGGAAATCGCCCTGACGACACTGGAGGACAGGAGGGTTAGGGAAGACATGATAAAGACATACAAAATACTGCGAGGAATAGATAAGGTGGACAGAGACAGGATGTTCCAGAGATGGGCACAGAAACAAGGGGTCACAATTGGAAGTTGAAGACTTAGATGAGTCAGGGGGATGTTAGGAAGTATTTCTTCTGTCACAGAGTTGTCAGGAAGTGAAATAGTCTGGCAAGTGATGTAGTGGAGAGTTTGCAACGAGACTAGTCCTGTAGTTAAGGGGCATGTCCTATGAAGAGGGGTTAATGAAAATCGACTTAACGATACTGAAGGGCAAGAGGGACAGGGGAGACATGATAACAATATATAAAATACTGAGAGGAATCGACAAGGTGGATAGGGACAGGATGTTTCAGAGATGGGACACAGCAACAAGGGGTCACAATTGGAAGTTGAAGACTCAGATGAGTCACAGGGATGTTAGGAAATATTTCTTCAGTCACAGAGTTGTCAGGAAGTGGAATTTGAAAGGGAGGTGGTGGAGGCAGGATCCATACATAACTTTAAGAAGGGGTATGATAAAGCTCATGGAGCAGGGAGTGAATGACCTAGTAGTGACCAGTGAAAAGGCAGGGCCAGGAGCTATGAAACGACCCCTGCAATCACAATTAGGTGAGTACAATTAGGGGAGTACATTCACACACATACACATATAAACACACACACACACACACACACACACACACACACACACACACACACACCAAAAAAAAAAATGGTGGCTCAGAAGGGAAGTCGAAGGTTCAGGGGATCAGAGGAGAATGGTTCTGGTAAGGAAGAATGGATGGAAGAGCAATGCTAAAGGATGGAACAAGAGTGGGAGAGCAAACTAGATGCATTTTATGCAAAAATGGAGAAAAGGATGGAGGCCCTAGAATATGAAAAAAAAATTATGCTGAAGCGAGTTACAGGGATATTGACCAGAGGAGACATAGCATCTGAAGCTGGTACACCCCTACTGAACGAGGAGCCCAATGGGAAGGAAAGAAACATAACTTACACTAAGGCCCTATCAGCCCACCAAGCAGTACCAAGGAATGAAAGGGGAGAGCAGCTGGGATCAGGGGTGGTGGTGGGAGAGGAGGGTGAAGGTGGAGAGGGGAATAAGTCACATGCAGAGGCACGACCTTACCACCAAGAGCTACAGGAAAAAATAAGTCAGAAAATGGCCATGTACAAATGGGAACCAGAGACAGAGGGAAAGGCAATGGGAGGAGGAGAGGGAGAAGTGTTTATTCATGGGCTTCAAGAGGGCAAGGGAAGGACACACAATGAAAGATGGCAGGAAGAAAGACAGGAGATTGAAAACATTCTCAAAGAAATAGGCAAAGAGGACATGACTGAGATAGTAAATTTTCAGAGAATTGGGGGGTACTTGAAGGGAAGAAAATGGCTGGTCAAACTGATTTTTAAGACAGAAACAGTGTAAAACAGGATCCTGCAAGAAAAACCACGGCTGAAGAAATCGTCAGCATACAAGAAAGTGTTCCTAGACTGAGACAGAACAAAAAAAGAACGACAGCAGCTGAGGGAGAAGACACAAAACCGAAAGGAGCTAGGAAGAGAGACAAGTACAGAATCAGCAGGACAACCAGAGCAGGACAGAGCAACAAGAGCAAGCACACACAGAACTACTCCCAGAACCTTACAACCAAACACACTATCATAACACAGACCACAATCCACACTTACAGCCTCCACACCACACTACACTGTAAAATCCCGCAGTACACTGCCAGGTCCCCCACCCTCACAGACCCCCAAAACACAGTGTTGGAGAGGAAACTGAAGGTTGGTACACCAATGCTGATGGAATAACGAATAAGTGGGAGTGACACGAAAGAGTCAAGGAGGCATTACCAGACATCATGGCCCACACAGAAACCAAGCTCACAGGGATGATAACAGATGCCATCTTTCCAACGGGGTATCAGATCGTGAGGAAAGATAGAAGGAACAGAGGAGGGGGGAAGGAGTGGCACTGCTGATCAAAAACCAATGGGATTTTGATGAGCTGGAGAGAGGAGACAGAGGAGAAGCAAGATATTACAAAATAGGAATGCTTCAGTCTGGAGGTCCCAAGGTGGTTATTGCAGTGATGTATAACACACCACAGAACAGCAGGAGGTCAAGGCATAAGTATTATGAGAGTAATAGAGTGATGGTCGACACACTGGCCGAATTGGCTAGAAGGGCTAATGCGAGCAGGGCAAAGCTAATGATCATGGGTGACTTCAACTACAAGGAAATCGACTGGGAGAACTTGGAGCCACATGGGGGCCAAGAAACTTGGAGGGCTAAGACGATGGAGGTGGTACTGGAAAATCTCATGTACCAACAACACGTAAAGGACACTACCAGAGAGAGAGAGAGAGAGAGAGAGGATGAACCAGCGAGACTGGACCTATTATTCACCTTGAGTAGTGCAGATATTGAGAACATCACATATGAAAGACCACTCGCAGTCAGTGATCTTGTGGTTCTGAGCTTAGAATACATAGTAGAGTTACAAGTGGAGAGGGAAGCAGGAAGAGCCAAATGAAGTCAAACTACAAGAGAGGGGACTACGCAGGCATGAAGAATTTCCTGTACGGTGTTCAGTGGGACAGAGAACTGGCAGGAAAGTCAGTAAACGAGATGATGGAATATGTGACAACAATATGCAAGGAAGCTGAGAAGAGGTTTGTACCCAAGGGTAACAGGAATAACGAAAAAGCCACGTTCACCCAAAGGAGTAGGGAGGCCAAAACCAAGTGTGCTAGAGAATGCAAGAAGTATAGAAGGCAAAGGACCCAAGAGAATAAGACGAGCAGTTGTAGAACAAGAATATGCACAGGTAAGAAGGGAGGCCCAAAGACAATACGAGAATGACATAGCAGCGAAAGTCAAATCTGACCCAAAGCTGTTGTACAGCCACATCAGGAGGAGAACAACAGTCAAAGACCAGGTAATTAGGGTGAGGAAGGAAGGAGAGGAGGTCAAAAGAAATGACCGTGAAGTGTGTGAGGAGCTCAACATGAGATTCAAAGAAGTGTTCACAGAGGAGACAGAAGGGACTCCAGAAAGGCAGAGAGGTGGGGTACACCACCAAGTGTTGGACACAATACATACAACCGAGGAAGAAGTGAAGAGGCTGCTAAGTGATCTAGATACCTCAAGGCGATGGGGCCTGGTAACATCTCTTCATGGGTCCTGAGAGCGGGAGCAGAGGCATTATATGTACCACTAACAACAGTCTTCAACACATCTAACGACAGCCAGCATGGTTTCAGGGACGGGAAATCCCGCGTCACAAACCTACTGGAGTTCTATGACAGGGTGACGACAGTAAGACAAAAGAGAGAGAGAGGGGTGGGTAGATTGTATTTTCTTGGACTGTAAGAAGGCGTTTGACACAGTTCCACATTAGAGATTAGTGCAAAAGCTGGAGGACCAGGCAGGAATAACAGGGAAGGCACTACAATGGATCATGGAATACCTGTCAGGAAGACAACAGCGAGTCATGGTACGTGGCGAGGTGTCACAGTGGGCGCCTGTAACGAGGGGGGGTGCCACAGGGATCAGTTCAAGGACTGGTACTGTTTCTGGTATTTGTGAACGACATGACAGAAGGAATAGACTCCGAAGTGTCCTTGTTTGCAGATAATGTGAAGTTGATGAGAAGAATTCAATCGGACGAGGACCAGGCAGAATTACAAAGGGATCTGGAGAGGCAGCAGGCCTGGTCCTGCAACTGGCTCCTGGAGTTCAACCCCACCAAGTACAAAGTCATGAAGATTGGGGAAGGGCAAAGCAGACCGCAGACAGAGTACAGTCAAGGGGGCCAGAGACTACAAACCTCAATCAAGGAAAAAGATCTTGGGGTGAGTATAACACCAGGCACATCTCCTGAGGCGCACATCAACCAAATAACTGCTGTAGAATACGGGCGACTGGCAAACCTAAGAACAGCATTCCGACATCTTAATAAGGGATCGTTCAGGACCCTGTACACTGTGTACGTTAGGCCTATATTGGAGTATGCAGCGCCAGTTTGGAACCCTCACCTAGCGAAGCATGTAAGGAAACTAGGGAAAGTGCAAAGGTTTGCAACAAGACTAGTCCCGGAGCCAAGGGGTATGTCCCATGAAGAGAGGTTAAGGAAAATCGACCTGACGACACTGGAAGACAGGAGAGATAAGGGGATATGATAACGACATATAAAATACTGAGAGGAATTGACAAGGTGGACAGAGACAGGATGTTCCAGAGATGGGACACAGCAACAAGGGGTCACAGTTGGAAGTTTAAGACTCAGATGAATCACAGGGATGTTAGGAAGTATTTCTTCAGTCACAGAGTTATCAGGAAGTGGAAGAGTCTGGGAATTGATATAGTGCAGGCAGGATTCATATATAGCTTTGAGAAGAGGTATGATAAAGCTCATGGAGCAAGAAGAGTGACGCCAGTGACGAGGCGGAGCCAGGACGCCAGTGAAGAGGCGGGGGGAGGAGCTGTGACTCGACCCTTGCAACCACAACTAGGTGAGTACACACACTCACATGCACACGCATATATATATTCATTTATTTTGATATATACATGTATCTCATGCAATAAGCTGAATTGGTCAATTACACCGAGCATCACAAAATATTGGAATTTTCATACATTTTCTTTATGTATTAAACTATGTTTTTCACTGAGATTTGAGAAAATGTTTTAAGTTTATCACCAAAGCTAACTTAGAGACCTCACCTAACTTTGCTATAATGAATTGATTAATTTTAGCCTAATTCAACTAAATATATCATAGGTCAGCATAAATTTGTTATATTAATTAAAATAAATGACATATTTGTTTCGCTATCTTCAGATTGATTTCACTAATTAACTGTATTATCAAATTTTCACATATTATTAGGCTCCCCCCCCCAAAAAAAAAAAAAAATAGACCGTTGCTTTTTAAACCAATCTTGCAATATTGGCGTATTCGGTATTACACACACACACACACACACACACACACACACACCAGGAGCTAAGTCTCGACCCCTGCAATCACAATTAGGTGAGTACACACACACACACACATAGTCATGCAACTCATGGTATGTGACGAGCATACCATGAGTTGCATGACTACATACTACATACTCATGCGTGGTTCCACAGTGGTCAGTCTTAGGACCGGCGGAAGGAATAGATTCAGAAGTGTTCCTGTTTGCAGGCGATGTGAAGTTCATGAGGAGAATTCACTCGGAGGTGGACCAGGCAGGACTACAAAGGGATCTGGACAGGCTGCAGGCCTGGTCCAGAAACTGGCTCCTGGAGTTTAACCCCACTAAGTGCAGTCATGAAGATTGGGGAAGGGCAAAGAAGACCCCAGACAGAGTACAGTCAATGGGGCCAAAGACAAACCTCACACAAGAAAAAGGATCTTGGAGTGAGTATAATACCGAACACATCTCCTGAGCCGCACATCAACCAAATAACTGATGTAGCGTATAGACGCCTAGCAAACATAAGAATAGCATTCCAACATCTCAGTAAGGAATCGTTCAGGACTCTATACACCATGTATGTCAGGCCTATATTGGAGTATGCAACTCCTCGAGACTAATCCTGGAGCTAAGGGGCGTGTCCTACGAGGAGAGGTTAATGGAAATCGACCTGACGACACTGGAAGACATGAAAGATAGGGGGGATATGATAACGACATATAAAATACTGAGAGAAATCGACAAGGTGGACAGAGACAGGATGCTCCGGAGATTGGACACAACAAGAATGGATCACAATTGTAAGTTAAAGACTCAGATGAGGCACAGATATGTTAGGAAGTACTTCTTCAGTCATAGAGTTATCAGGAAGTGGAAAAGTCTTTAAGAGGTATGATAAAGCTCATGAAGCGGGGCCAGGAGCTATAATTCGACCCCTGCAACCACAATTAGGTGAGTATGCACACACTCACACGCACACAAACCCCACGCCTACAGCAACCCCCTATGAGCACTCTGCCCCCACCCCCACCACAACCACCTATAGGCCCCAGCCAGGGCTCCCGCTCCCCCAACCCCAATATTCTCCCAGGTCCACAGTTTTAGAAAAGAAGTTGAAGGTTTGGTACATGAACGCGGATGAAATAACGAACAAACATGAGGAGTGGAATGAAAGAATCAATGAGAAGTCCCCGGACCTGATATCCCACTGGGATATCAGGTCCTGAGGAAAGATAGAAGGGGGAGGAGGGGTTGCACTGGTCGTAAGAAACAGATGGAGATTTGAGGAAATGGAAGGAATGGACGAGATTAGTGAACGGGATTGCATAGTAGGTACACTTCAGTCTGGGGAACATAAGGTAGTTATTGCAGTGATGTATAACCCACCACAGAACTGCAGGAGGCCAAGAGAGGATTATGAAGAGAGCAACAGAGCAATGGTGGACACCCTGGCTGAGGTGGCAAGAAGAGCTCACTCGAGAAGAGCAAAGTTACTGGTTATGGGCGATTTCAACCACAGGGAGATCGATTGGGAAAACCTGGAGCCACATGGGGGTCCAGAAACATGGACAACCAAGATGATGGATGTGGTACTGGAAAACCTCATGCATCAACATGTCAGGGACACTACCAGAGAGAGAGAGGGGAGGATGAACCAGCAAGACTGGACCTCGTGTTCACCCTGAGCAGTTCAGACATTGAGGACATCATATATGAGAGGCCCCTGGGAGCCAGTGACCACGTGGTTCTGAGCTTTGAGTACATAGTAGAGTTACAAGTGGAGAGGGCAACAGGAGTTGAATGGGAAAAGCCGAACTATAAAAGGGGGACTACACTGGTATGAGGAACTTCCTGCAGGAGGTTCAGTGGGACAGAGAAATGGTAGGAAAGTCAGTAAACGAAATGATGGAATACGTAACAACAAAATGCAAGGAGGCAGAGGAAAGGTTTGTTCCCAAGGGCAACAGAATAATGAGAAGACCAGAACGAGCCCCTGGTTTACCCGAAGGTGTAGGGAGGCAAAGACTAATGCACTAGAGAATGAAAAAAGTACAGAGGTCAAAGGACCCAGGAAAATAAGGAGATTAGTCGAAGACCCAGAAACGAGTATGCACAGATAAGGAGGGAGGCCCAGCGACAGTACGAAAACGACATAGCATCGAAAGTCAAGTCTAACCCGAAATTGATGTATAGCCACATTAGGAGGAAGACAACAGTCAAAGACCAGGTGATCAGGCTGAGGAAAGAAGATGGGGAACTCACAAGAAATGATCAAGAGGTATGTGAGGAGCTCAACACGAGATTTAAGGAAGTATTTATAGTGGAGACAGGAAGGACTCTGGGAAGACAGAACAGAGCGGGACACCAACAAGGAATATACCAACAAGTGTTGGATGACATACACACAACTGAGGAGGAGGTAAAGAAGCTGCTCAGTGACCTTGATACCTCAAAGTAACAGAAGTTAGACACGAGAGAGAGGGGGGTGGGCTTATTGCATTTTCTTGGACTGCAAGAAGGCCTTCGACACAGTTCCTCACAAGAGATTAGTGCAGAAGCCAGAGGATCAGGCATGTATAACAGGATCAGAGAATACCTGACAGCGAGTAGATGAATGGTTCAGAGAACCGACAAGTTGATAAATTAGACACATATGCAACACTTGAGTATCTTTATTGAGAAAACGTTTCGCCACACAGTGGCTTCATCAATCCATACAAAGGAGAATCGTGAAGGATAGGAGGAGTTTGAGGTAATCAGTCCATCAGCCTTCAGGCGATGTAGTCAGTCCATCAATCTTTTCAAGAGTGATGGACTGACTACATCGACTCAAGACAACGGGTCATGGTACGTGATGAGGTATCACAGTAGGCGCCTGTGACGAGCGGGGTCCCACAGGGGTCAGTCCTATGACCAGTGCTATTCTTGGTATATGTGAATGACATGACGGAAGGGATAGACTCAGAAGTGTCCCTGTTCGCAGATGATGTGAAGTTAATGAGGAGAATTAAATCAGATGAGGATCAGGCAGGACTTCAAAGAGACCTGGACAGGCTGGACACCTGGTCCAGCAACTGGCTTCTCTCGAATTTAACCCCGCCAAATGTAAAATCATGAAGATCGGGGAAGGGCAAAGAAGACCGCAGACAGAGTATAGACTAGGTGGCCAAAGACTGCAAACCTCACTCAAGGAGAAAGATCTTGGGGTGAGTATGACACCGAGCACGTCTCTGGAAGCACACATCAACCACATAACTGCTGCAGCATATGGGCGCCTGGCAAACCTGAGAATAGCGTTCCGATACCTCAGTAAGGAATCATTCAAGACACTGTACACCGTGTACGTCAGGCCCATACTAGAGTATGCAGCACCAGTTTGGAACCCAAACCACGTCAAGAAATTAGAGAAGTTAGTTCCAGAGCTAAGGGAAATGTCCTACGAAGAAAGGTGAAGGGAAATCAGCCTGACAACACTGGGGGACAGGAGGGTTAGGAGAGACATGATAACGACATACACAATACTGCGTAGAATAGACAAGGTGTATAGAGACAGGATGTTCCAGAGAGGGGACACAGAAACAAGGGGGCACAATTGGAAGCTGAAGACTCAGATGAGTCAAAGGGATGTTAGGAAGTATTTCTTCAACCATAGAGTAGTCAGGAAGTGGAATAGTCTGGCTTTAAGACGAGGTATGATTAAGCTCATGGAGCAGGGAGAAAGAGGACCCAGAAGCGATCAGTGAAGAGGCGGGGCCACGAGCTGATTCTCGACCCCTGCAACCACAATTAGGTAAGTACAATTAGGTGAGTACACACACACACTCTTCAGCATTCCCTTACATATTGAGCATTTTATTTTTTATTAACACATCGGCCGTTTCCCACCAAGGCAGGGTGGCCGAAAAATGAAAAACTTTCATCATTCACTCCATCACTGTCTTGCCAGAGGCGTGCTTACACTACAGTTATAAAACAGCAACATTAACACCCCTCCTTCAGAGTGCCGGCACTGTACTTCCCATCTCCAAAACTTAAGTCTGGTCTGCTGGTTTCCCTTAATCCCTTCATAAATGTTACCTTGCTCACACTCCAACAGCACGTCAAGTCCTAAAAAACATTTGTCTCCATTTGCTCCTATCTAACATGCTCACACATGCTTGATGGAAGTCCAAGCCCCTCGCACACAAAACCTTCTTTACCTCCTACCTCCAACCTTTCCTAGGGCGACCCCTACCCCGCCTTCCCTCCACTACAGATTTATACACTCTCAGAGTCATTCTATTTCGTTGCATCCTCTCTACATGTCCGAACCACCTCAACAAACCCTCCTCAGCTCTCTGGATATTAGTTTTGGAAATCCCACACCTCCTCCTAATCTCCAAACTACGGATTCTCTGCATTATATTCACACCACACATTGACCTCAGACATGACATCTCCACTGCCTCCAGCCTTCTCCTTGTTGCAGCGTTCACCGCCCATCCTTGACACCCATATAAGAGCGTTGGTATAACTATATTCTCATACAGTCCCCACTTTGTTTCCATGGATAAAGTTATTTGTATGCACAGACTCCTCAGTGCACCAGCCACTTTTTTTCCCTCGTCAATTCTATGATTCATCTCATCATTCATAGACCCATCTGCTGGCAAGTGCCGAATAGGTAAAAGTGGTCAATTAGCAAGAACTCATTTAAAATTAAGTCCTTAATACAATTTTCGTTTAAAGATATTTTTTTCCATTTATGTTAATTTAAAAATTAATAATTTTGTACCAGAATATATATATATCGCGCCGAATAGGTAAAACTTGCGATTTTGGCATAAATAGCAATACTCTTCTTGCCGAATAAGGCAAGCGAAAATTTGTGTATGCAAAAATTCTGAACCTAACGAAAACAATATATTTCATTGTGTTTATTATTAAATTATTGTAAACTTATCTAAAATATATTTAGTTAGATTAGGCTAAATTAAATTATTGTAAACGTATCAAAAATATATTTAGTTGCATTAGGCTAAATTAAATTGCACTTGTTTTAATAAGGTTAGGTAAGTTTTCTAAGGTTCTTTTGGTACAAAATTATTATTTTTTACATTAACATAAATGAAAAAATATATCTTTAAACGTTTAAGAGAAAATTTTAGAAAGAACTTAATTCTAAATATGATCTTGCTAATTGATCAGTTTTACCTATTTGGCACGAACACACACACACACACACACATATATATATATTTACATATATATATATATGTATATATATATATATATATATATATATATATATATATATATATATATATATATATATATATATATATATATATATACATATATGTATCTGATGGCAGCCAAAAGTGTCCAGATGGTATCACCCTTCAAGCCTGGACAGACGGCAAGCAGGTGGTGTGGGACTACACATGTGCATCTACCTTGGCTGATACCTATCTCCAATACACCAGGGAGGAAGGAGGGGCAGCTGCCACCTTTAGGGAGTCCCAGAAGTCGAGAAAATATGGAGAACTTGCCCATCATTATACGTTTGTTCCCATAGGCTCAGAGACCCTTGGCTCATGGGGAAAGAGTGCATCTAAGTTCCTCAAGGAGCTGGGCAAAAGACTCAACAGGGTAACTAGGGATCCCAGGGCAGCTAGTTTTCTGTTCCAGCGACTCAGCGCTGCTGTTCAGAGGGGTAATGCATGCTGTATTCTGGGCACGCGCCCCAGCTCGGAAGAGCTGGATGAGATTTTCGCATTATAATCAGTGACAAACATGTAACAATATGTACTAGACATGTATCTCTCACACCTCGTGTACTGTATATGCCATCTTTATATCAACAATGTATCTCTTAAATCTTTTGTACCATATTATGTAATAAAATATATATATATATATATATATATATATATATATATATATATATATATATATATATATAATTCAACAAGTCGGCCGTCTCCCACCGAGGCAGGGTGACCCAAAAACAAAGAAAATCCCCAAAAAGAAAATACTTTCATCATCATTCAACACTTTCACCACACTCATACATAATCACTGTCTTTGCAGAGGAGCTCAGATACGACAGCTGAGAATTGTCCCTCCCAGCTGTCACTATCCCAGACCCCTCCTTTAAAGTGCAGGCATTGTACTTCCCATTTCCAGGACTCAAGTCCAACTAAATCAATTAACTGGTTTATCTAAATCCCTTCACAAAATGTTACCCTGCTCACACTCCAACAGATCGTCATGTCCCAAAAACCATTCGTCTCCATTCACTCCTATCTAACACGCTCACACATGCTTGCTGGATGTCCAAGCCCCTCGCCCACAAAACCTCCTTTACCCCTTCCCTCCAACCTTTTCTAGGACGACCCCTACCCCGTCTTCCTTCCCCTACAGATTTATACGCTCTCCAAGTCATTCTACTTTGATCCATTCTCTCTAAATGACCAAACCACCTCAACAACCCCTCTTCAGCCCTCTGACAAATACCTAATTTCCACATTCCAAATTTTCTGCATAATATTTACACCACACATTGCCCTTAGACAGGACATCTCCACTGCCTCCAGCCTCCTCCTCGCTGCAGCATTTGCAACCCATGCTTCACACCCATATAAGAGTGTTGGTACCACTATACTTTCGTACATTCCCTTCTTTGCCTCCATGGATAACCTTTTTTTGTCTCCACAGATACCTCAATGCACCACTCACCTTTTTTCCTTCATCAATTCTATGGTTAACCTCATCCTTCATAAACCCATCTGCTGACACGTCAACTCCCAAATATCTGAAAACATTTACTTCTTCCATAATCCCTCTCTCCAATGTGATATCCAATTTTTCTTTATTTAAATCGTTTGATACCCTCATCCCTTACTCTTATCTATGTTCACTTTTAACTTTCTACCTTTACACACTCTCCCAAACTCGTCCACTAACCTTTGCAACTTTTCTTTAGAATCTCCCATAAGCACAGTATCATCAGCAAAATGTAACTGTGTCAACTCCCATTTTGCATTTAATTCTCCATAATTTAATCCCACCCCTCTCCCCAACACCCTAGCATTTACTTCTTTTACAACCCCATCTATAAATATATTAAACAATCATGGTGACATTACACATCCCTGTCTAAGACCTACTTTTACCGGGAAGTAATCTCCCTCTCTCCTACACACCCTAACCTGAGCCTCACTGTCCTCATAAAAACTCTTTACAGCCTTCAGTAACTTACTACCTATTCCATACACTTGCAGCATTTGCCACATTGCTCCCCTATCCACTCTATCATATGCCTTTTCTAAATCCATAAATGCAATAAAAACTTCTCTACCTTTATCTAAATACTGTTCACATATATGCTTCAATGTAAACACTTGATCTACACATCCCCTACCCACTCTAAAGCCTCCTTGCTCATCTACAATCCTTCTCTTTGTCTTACCTCTAATTCTTTCAATAATAACCCTGCCATACACTTTACCTGGTATACTCAGTAAACTTATTCCCCTATAATTTTTACGCTCTCTTTTATCCCCCTTCCTTTTATATAAAGGAACTATACATGCTCTCTGCCAATCCCTAGGTACTTTCCCTCTTTCATACATTTATTAAACAAAAATACCAACCACTCCAGCACTATATCCCCCTGCTTTTAACATTTCTGTCATGATCCGTCAATTCCAGCTGCTTTACCCCTTTCATTCTACGTAATGCCTCACGCACCTCCCCACACTCACATCCTGCTCTTCTTCACTCCTAAACGATGTTGTACCTCCCTGGCCAGTACATGAAATTACCGCCTCCCTTTTTTCATTGACATTTAAAAGTTCCTCAAAATATTCCCGCCATCTACCCAATACCTCCAGCTCCCCATCTACTAACTCCCCTACTCTGTGCAAAGGTTTGCGACAAGGCTAGTTCCACAACTCCGGGGACTGCCCTATGAAGAAAGGTTGAGGGAAATAGGACTAACAACACTGGAGGACAGAAGGGTTAGAGGAGACATGATAACGACATACAAAATACTGCAGGGAATCGAAAAGGGGAAAAACGAAAAATTAGGGAAAAACGAACTGACAAATCCATTCGTTCCCTAGGCTTTCTTACCTTGTTTATCTCACTCCAATTTTTTTTCTTGTTTTCAGCAAAATTTCTTGACAGAGCCTCTCTCATTCTTTCATCCGCTCTTCTTTTGCACTCTCTCACCACTATCTTCACCTTTCTTTTACTCTCCATATACTCTGCTCTTCTATTAACACTTCTGTTTTGTAAAAACCACTCGTCGTGCCGATTAGGTAAAACTTGCGATTTTGGCTTAAATAGCAACGCTCATCTTGCCATATAAGACAAGTGAAAATTTGTGTATGCAATAATTTCGCCAAAATCATTCTGAACATAACGAAAAAAATATATTTCATTGTGTTTGTTTATTATTAAATTAATGTTAACGTATCTAAAATATATTTAGTTGGGTTAGGCTAAATTAAATTGCGCTTGTTATAATAAGGTTAGATAGGTTTTCAAAGTTTCTCTTGGTACAAAATTATAAATTCTTACATTAACAAATTAAAAAATATATCTTTAAACGTATAAGAGAAAATTTTAGAAAGGACTTAATTTTAGATGAGTTCTTGCTAATTGACCAGTTTTACCTAATCGGCACGAATCATATATATATATATATATATATATATATATATATATATATATATATATATATATATATATATATATATATGTCGTGCCGATTAGGTAAAACTTGCGATTTTGGCTTAAATAGCAACGCTCTTCTTGCCATATAAGACAAGCGAAAATTTGTGTATGCAATAATATCGCAAAAATCATTCTGAACCTAACGAAAAAAATATATTTCATTGTGTTTGTTTATTATTAAATTAATGTTAAAGTATCTAAGATATATTTAGTTGATTTAGGCTAAATTAAATTGCGCTTGTTGTAATAAGGTTAGGTAGGTTTTCAAAGTTTCTCTTGGTACACAATTATAAATTTTAACATTAACATAAATGAAAAAAATATATCTTTAAACGTATAAGAGAAAATTTTACGAAGGACTTAATTTTAAATGAGTTCTTGCTAATTGACCAGTTTTACCTAATCGGCACGACATATATATATATATATATATATATATATATATATATATATATATATCGTTTCTGTCATTTTCTATCGAGTTTTTATCAATATTTTTTTTGTTTTTCGGTTAGTGATAAAATATATTTCTGTGTCCTTAATATTTATAACGTTATTGTCAGAAAAAGAACAATGCGATTTCCGTTTTAGTGATAATAATTTACTATAGAACTGCACAAGTAAAAGCAATGCAGACTCTTTATGTTTTATAAATAAATGTACAAATTCTTTAGGAAATGTTTGTAAGGTATTAATCTATCGACTCCATTTTTCATCCCATTAATCTGAGATATTCACTTTCAGTTTTGTAATATATTTTACAAATGAGAGTATCGAGTCTGACAACTTGTGTGAGGTGTTTTGCACGAAAAAATCCATTCACTGAAAAGTCTTAAAAAAAAAAAAAACAGGAACGTTGTCAGAGTTCATCATTTTTATTTTTGTACAAAGGAAATATCAAAGAATTACGATGTGTATATAATTCTTTAAAGATTCATTTAATGCCTCCCAGAATTTTTCTTTTACCGCTCACTCATATTCAACCATCTGATTTGCTCTTTTTCACTCAATACAAGAACAATTATCCTTCGTCCATGTTATTAACAACATGTTTTTTCTTAAGACATCGTCTCCAGCGACATGAACATATATAAACAACCCATCTTCAATCTTTTTCTTATTTCAGAAATTGTATAGTTAAGATTTTTTTTTTCAAACCTGCCGTCTCCCATCTAGACGGAATGGCCTCCCAAAAAAAAGAAGGATTCAGTTCATCATCAATCATTCAGAATCTGTCTTTCCAAAAATATATGCAGGCTTTACTATTCAAATGACCCTCTGGACTTCAGAATCCCCCCCTCCCTCTAAGTGCAGGCCAGGTCTTCCCACCTTCAGGACTGCATTACCCCTTCCCGATTTCACTTAATCCCTTCATATATGTTACCTGTTAATACTTCGACAACACATCGTCGTAAAAACACTTGTATCTTGTCACTCCGATCAAGCATTTCCGCACACGTCTGCTTGCTTCTCAGTCCCCTAGGCCTACCCGGCTCTCCTTCCATGGATTTATACACTCTCTTGGTCTTTCTATACTGCCTTATCCTCTCTAACAACCACTTTCTGCTCTCTGAAATATATGTATAACTTTCATAACTTCTAATTTCTATATTCTGAATTCACTTTCTTCAGCCTCCTCCTCCTCCCTGCAAAGTTGAAAGACCATACCTCACACCCATGTAAAATATTCTTCTATTTCACGACTTCCCAAATTACTCCACTATCCTTGGCAATTTCTCTTCAGAATCTCCGAAATAAACTGTGTCACCTGCAATGAGCAATTTTGACGGCTACCACTTTATATCAGATTCATAGCTTTTAATCCTGGCTTTTATACCTACGTCTCTCATCAACATCTTAACACTCACTTCTTTTGCATCGCATTAATAAATATTTTGAATGCCATGGGTCGATCACATTTTCTTTGGCTGGGGTGTGGTAGGTCGAAGACTTGAGATCAGCTACTTCTTCGTTATATAAAAGTGGCGCAGGTATTAGGTGCTACAAGTGATGAATTGGTAATATATTCACCATTTTCTTAAATCTCCAGTGAGAAACTCAGCTGTAGTGGAGCAATTGCGAATTTTGTACCTAGGCCTGAGTGCCAGGGAAGCTCCAGGTCTAACCACCACACTGCCTGGGAGAGAAGAAGCAAGGAATAGAAAAGACCTTATGACATAATTATCTTAACATCTACAAAGTGTCCAGACAGAGGGGGACACTGTCATAGTTTGATAGCTTTACCTCATTTTGGGGAGGAACATTGTCGTAATATTTAATTCTTCACATATTTATTTGTGATACTTGTGACATTGACTCTCACAAACTCCAGTATCTTTATGTGGAGTCCAGGCACAAGCACGACCCCAGAGAAGCTTTATGGCATAACATCAATCTAGGGAACAGTAAATGATGTTAAAGATAACCTGCTTTCTCAGGATCATTCTCGGCCGTGAAAAAGAAAAAAACTGCAGTTCCTTACCGACAAGGAAAGGAACAAATATTCAGATTTTTGAAAGGAAACGAGCACTTGAAACAAAGGAAAGTGGTCTTCAGTGACCTTCAAAACAACTCATTAAAACACATCTCAACCTGGAGAAGCATTCATAATTGCTCTCTTGTGCAAAATGTCTGAATGCAGACAAGTACAATGCATTCTAAAGAAAATGGCAAGAAAATTACAAGCAGCCTCTCTCAGCTGGGGACCCCACGGCCTTCAAGTGCTGCTACTCGCCAGTTTTACTTTCTGATTTACATGCAAGTTCAGCAATACCTCGTGAATGATACATCAAACAGCATATTGATGGATCACGACAAACAACACACTGCTGGTAATGACTGCTGATGATCATTCTTGCTACTACGAAGCTTGCTGTCGTAACAAGGTGATTCAAATGAACTACGAGATAGATATTTTAGTCAGTAATAATCAGTGATGTTCAAGTGAAGACCAGTGAACTACCCAGCCTCCTCTTAGACATTTTCTTCACACTCACCCTCCCTCTCACCCTCCCTCTCACCTTCTCATTCTCCCACCCTCCCTCTCACCCTTCCTCTCCTCTCCTCTCACCTTATCATTCTCCCCCACAATATGTCACATCTCTCAAACTTTTGTATAAAACTCGACACAGTCCCACGTTTTCAATTTCATTCAAGTGTAATTTATCCGCTCTATATATATACTTCTCACAATGATTTCTTTTTCCGTAGAGAAGGGAGAGAGAAAGAGAGAGCAAGAGAGAGACCCTTGGCTGACCCACCCACCGAACCACCCACTGACCCCACCTACCGACCCACCCACCTATGCATCGGCCGACCTACTCACCGATCGACCTACTCACCGACCGATCGACCCACTCACCGACCAACCCAAAGACCCACCCACCGACTAACCCATCGACAGACAGACCGACCCACCCACAGACCGACTCACCCACCGATCGACCCAGCCACCGACCGACCCACCCACCGACCGATCGACCCACCAACCTACTCATCAACCCACCAACCGACACAAAGACACAGAGAATGTGAGAAACAACTACAGACATACATTTTTGTTATAGGTGATTTTAACATTCTTCTCAGTATCATGTATCACCGCTACAAGTGCCTGCAGGTACCTCCCTCGACGGTACTTTTGTGAATTGTACCAAGTGACATAATACCAATTAAATCTTCAACTAGACTTGGTGGGTACCACAGCTACCTTCAACACCTCATTTTGAGAAACGAAAAATCATTATATATGTGTGTATCCTAAGAATATGTTTTAGTACCAAACTTGCACACGAGAATCACTCCCTACGAAAGCAAAAGACTCAGCAGGCGATGCAACATCCCCCCAATGAAAAGCAGGGGTGCCACTAGCACGTTGAGAGACAACACAATAAGTGTCAGGGGCCCAAGATTGTTCAACTGCCTCCCAGCATGCATCAGGGGGATTACCAATAGACCCCTGGCTGTCTTCAAGCAGGCACTGGACAGGCACCTAAAGTCGGTACCTGACCAGACAGGCTGTGGTTCGTACGTTGGACTGCGTGCGGCCAGCAGTAACAGCCTGGGTGATCAGGCTCTGATCCAACATGAGGCCTGGTCACAGACCGGGCCGCAGGGGCGTTGACCCCTGGAACTCTCTCCAGGTATAGATGTGTCCTAAGGTGATTATACCTTGAAAGGTGACCTATGATGATCATACCTTTACAGATATCCTAAGATGACTATTTCTTTCCTAAGATGCTAGCTTTTCTTGCTGGAGCTATTATCTTCGTTACTTAAGATACTGACTGCCTTTGTTCCTGAAGTCATTGTCTTTGTTCTTGAAGTTACTGTCATTCTTTCTGAAGTTACTGTCTTTGTTCTTGAAGTAACTGTCTTTCTTTCTGAAGTTACTGTCTTTGTTCTTGAAGTTACTGTCTTTCTTTCTGAAGTTACTGTCTTTGTTCTTGAAGTTACTGTCTTATTTCCTGAAGTTACTGTCTTCCTTCCTGAAGTTACTGTCTTCCTTCCTGAAGTTACTGACTTTCTTCCTGAAGTTACTGTCTATGTTCTTGAAGTTACTGTCTTTCTTTCTGAAGTTACTGACGTTCTTCCTGAGGTTACTGTCTTTTTTCCTTAAGTTACTGTCTTCCTTCCTGAAGTTACTGTCTTAATTCCTGAAGTTACTGTCTTCCTTCCTGAAGTTACTGTCATCCTTCCTAAAGTTACTGTCTTCCTTCCTGAAGTTACTGTCTTCCTTCCTAAAGTTACTGTCTTCCTTCCTGAAGTTACTGTCTTCCTTCCTGAAGTTACTGTCTTTCTTCCTGAAGTTACTGTCATCCTTCCTGAAGTTACTGTCTTCTTTCCTGAAGTTACTGTCATCCTTCCTGAAGTTACTGTCTTCCTTCCTGAAGTTACTGTCATCCTTCCTGAAGTTACTGTCTTCCTTCCTGAAGTTACTGTCTTCCTTCCTGAAGTTACTGTCTTCCTTCCTGAAGTTACTGTCTTCCTTCCTGAAGTTACTGTCATCCTTCCTAAAGTTACTGTCTTCCTTCCTGAAGTTACTGTCTTCCTTCCTGAAGTTACTGTCTTTCTTCCTGAAGTTACTGTCATCGTTCCTGAAGTTACTGTCTTCCTTCCTGAAGTTACTGTCATCCTTCCTGAAGTTACTGTCTTCCTTCCTGAAGTTACTGTCATCCTTCCTGAAGTTACTGTCTTCTTTCCTGAAGTTACTGTCATCCTTCCTGAAGTTACTGTTTTCCTTCCTGAAGTTACTGTCATCCTTCCTGAAGTTACTGTCTTCCTTCCTGAAGTTACTGTCTTCCTTCCTGAAGTTACTGTCTTTCTTTCTGAAGTTACTGTCTTCCTTCCTGAAGTTACTGTCTTCCTTCCTGAAGTTACTGTCATCCTTCCTAAAGTTACTGTCTTCCTTCCTGAAGTTACTGTCTTCCTTCCTGAAGTTAATGTCTTTCTTCCTGAAGTTACAGTCATCCTTCCTGAAGTTACTGTCTTCTTTTCTGAAGTTACTGTCATCGTTCCTGAAGTTACTGTCTTCCTTCCTGAAGTTACTGTCATCCTTCCTGAAGTTACTGTCTTCCTTCCTGAAGTTACTGTCCTCCTTCCTGAAGTTACTGTCTTTCTTCCTGAAGTTACTTTCTTCCTGAAGTTACTGCCTTCCTGAAAATATTCTATCCCTGAAGTTACTCTCTTTGTTCTCATTGCTACGACTTTTGTTACTAATGTTAGTCTCTTTTTTCCCATTAAGTTATTATCTATTATATTTGTTTTTAAAATTTATTTTTCATCCTAACGTTTGTATGTTCATTCTCAAAATTATTTTGATCCTAAAGTTATATAGTTACTAAAATTAAGTATAACTTTTACAAGCACAATACGTACGTGACGGTTCAATGTTTTCAAGTATGTGAACAACCAATGTAAAATAAATCTTTGGAGTAATTTATATATGTGAAATAAATCTTTAATCAACAGTATGTACATTATTTTTGCACAAGACGCTGAGGGTAAAGGAGAATGTTCATCCTGTTCATCCTTGTTAGGAGGTGCCTGGGTGCTGGAGGTAAGGTAGGATGTTCATCATTGTGTTCAGCCTGGGTGCTGAAGAACAGCTCTTGATTAAAACAAAAAACTGGACTGGTTCTCCTTCTTCGGAAAAAAAACCTGATTAATTCCCATTCCCTAGACGCTGCAGAACCCCTACGAGTTTAATTAACCCTTCCCTGTGAAAAAATAACAATCGTCAGACTGTGTCAACGAGTTGTGTTTTGCTCGTTCGTTAGTGTCATATTTATTTGCGCTTCTTTAGGTAAACAATAGGAATCTCAAAGAACATTAGCAGGAGAAAAACCTTTATTATAATATTTTTCCCCAACAGTTGGACATTATCACAGAAGAAGCAAAAACATTGCCTTATACTCTATGACCTACTTATGGTGGGGAGGTGAATGGAGACGACTGTCAAGTGGTATCAACAGAGGGCGGGGCCTGGAGGTGGAGGTGTTTTAAGTTTTAATTGTGGGTCCGGGATAAAGTGTGGGATAAATTTTGCTAATGTACACATTCTTTTGTTTTGTTCTGTTGTGTCAGTGAGGTAGTTACCAGTTGTTTCAATGCATTTTCGTTTTTCCCTGTCTCTTTTATGATTCATCAGTTGTACTTTATTTCAGTCAGTGTGATGGTAATCCAGGTTACAATGGACCACACAGGCATTCGTTGTTGGTGTGGGTAATTCTGCATACATACGTGTTTTCCTGAAAGCATATCTGCAAATCTTGTACTGCCTAATCAATGTAGAATTTTCTGTCTTCCCCACATGGAATCTTATAAACTCCCGCCATACCTCTGATTTTGTAGAGGTTTAAAACCTAATTTAATTGGTTCTTTCTGGAAAACTCCTGGATCCTTTCCCGTCCTTACCAAGGTATGGACGGGAATTGAACTTGCAGCTAGTGAGTCACTAGCCGTGTCATTACAATTTCGTGAGTCGAGAATATGAGTGATTGTGACTGCAGTAAGTCCCCTGAGAACATCGTCCTGCCAGTCAATGTCAATTTTAATTTTAGGAATGTTGTGTATGTGAGGAGATTTAGAATTACTGGAATGAATGAGATGAAGCGGAAACTTCAGGGTGGACAAAAAAAAAAGTTAAAATATGTCTTTGTTCCTCGTGTAGAAATTAGTCACTGCAGATCACTAGTGTATAATGACATAAACCTAGGATTTAACCTCGTTTGGTTTTGAGGTCGTAGAGAGAATAATAATGCATTAGCCTTCCTTATTAGCATTCTGAAGGCCTGAAGGACTTGTGCTTCATTATCCTTAATTAATAAAACATCAAGAAAATTGAGGGAATCGTCTTTCTCTTACTCCAAGTTATGAAAAGTTCAACGTTGTTAAGTTATTTTTGTAATTCGGTTACGTTGGTATCTGTCGCTGTTGAGAGTGGCAACTACTACGTCATTGTTTGTCGTTGTGACTCTAATGCTCATGTTCTTGACTATGTGCTTCTGGGTATCGACGTAGCGCTTGAGGAAGGAGGATGTCGAGGCCTCTTGCAGGACTACTGTGATGGTGCCTTATATGTAGCCTTTCATGACTGCATGTATGTAGCCTTTCATGACTGTATGTATGTAGCTTTTCATGACTATGTATGTAGCCTTTCATGACTGTATGTATGAAGCCTTTCATGACTGTATGTATGTAGCCTTTCATGACTGTATGTATGTAGCCTTTCATGACTGTATGTATGTAGCCTTTCATGAGTGTACGTATGTAGCCTTTCATGACTGTATGTATGTAGCCTTTCATGACTGTATGTATGTTGCCTTTCATGACTATGTATGTAGCCTTTCATGACTGTATGTATGTAGCCTTTCATGACTGTATGTATGTAGCCTTTCATGACTGTATGTATGAAGCCTTTCATGACCGTATGTATGTAGCCTTTCATGACTGTATGTATGTAGCCTTTCATGACTGTATGTATGTAGCTTTTCATGACTGTATGTATGTAGCCTTTCATGACTGTATGTATGTAGCCTTTCATGACTGTATGTATGTAGCCTTTCATGACTGTATGTATGTAGCCTTTCATGACTGTATGTATGTAGCCTTTCATGACTGTATGTATGTAGCCTTTCATGACGTTCAATGGTGATAAGTTTCAGCTGCTTAGGTATGGAAAAAATGAAGAACTCAAAAGGAACACTATATACAAAACGCAAGAGGGTCACCACATAGAACGAAAGGAACACGTAAAGGACTTGGGAATAATTATGTATGCTGATCTGTCGTTTAAAGACCATAACAAGACAAAGATCACAACAGCCAGGAAGATGACGGGGTGGGTATTGAGAACTTTCAAAACAAGGGAAATAATGCCGATGGTGACACTATTCAAATCGCTAGTGCTCCCTCACTTAGAATACTGCTCAGTGCTGACGGCCCCTTTCAGGGCAGGAGAAATAGCAGAGCTGGAACAAATCCAGAGATCGTTCACGGCTCACATTGAGCCATTGAAACATCTAAATTATTGGGAACGCCTTCAAGTCTTGAACATGTACTCATTGGAGCGGAGGAGAGAGAGATACATGATAATATATACATGGAAAGTACTTGAGGGCCTGGTCCCAAATCTGCACACTGCCATAACAACATACTGGAGTGAGAGATATGGAAGAAAGTGTAAAATAAACCCAGTGAGGAGCAGGGGTGCGGTGGGGACAATACGGGAGCACTGTATTAACATCCGGGGTCCCAGACTATTCAACATCTTACCAGAAGATATCCGAAACACGGCTGGAACCAGTGTAGAAGCCTTCAAGAGGAAACTGGACAAATATCTTCACCAGGTGCCAGATCAACCAGGCTGTGATGGATATGTGGGGCAGCGGGCTTCCATCAGCAACAGCCTGGTTGACCAGGCAAGCACCAGACGAGCCTGGCCCATGGCCGGGCTCAGAGAGTAGATACTCTCGAAACTCTTCAAAGGTATATCAAAGGTATATCCTTTCATGACTGTATGTATGTAGCCTTTCATGACTGTATGTATGTAGCCTTTCATGACTGTATGTATGTAGCCTTTCATGACTGTATGTATGTAGCCTTTCATGACTGTATGTATGTAGCCTTTCATGACTGTATGTATGTATCCTTTTGATAAATTAGTATTCCTGTGATTACGGGTGATGAAATCAGTATGTAGACCTGGTTTCTGGATGCCAGTTAAAATACCATTTATACTATTAATAAACTTAAACTTGAAATTTTAAATATTGTTGATCTTTAGATGAAATCTAATATATTTATTTTTATATATTTGTTGTTGGTGTTTTAGTATGAAGAGCTTGTTTATGTTTAACATGTCAACAATTTTCTTATTGACTTGCATGACTCGATAAGGAATACGTCTTGAAGATTTTGATATAATGAACTGAAGTTATCGCCAGGTTCTGTGTGAGGAATGTATTTTTTGAATATTTACAGTAGTAAAGAATTGCTTCAGATTTGGCACAGCTCTGTCTAGGACTCACGTGATGTTTTCCTTAAATTATTTATTATTTCGATTTCTAGATAAAATCTTAGGGTAACAAGTAGCATTTACTTGAAACCGAAGGCAGGGTCTTGTATAAGAATTATGACTGAAAATAAAAATTATAGATAATTTCTACAGTTAGGCTAATGGGAGATCATAAGATTAAGGCCATTTGTGAAACTTTCTGGTCTTTATTTTTTTTAAATGGCGTGTGTATCATGACGAAACTATAAGCTTGGGTAATTATGTAGTTACTGCATAACTCAAATATAGAAGGAAATATACACCACCCCAGAGTGTCGTGTACAATACAGGTATGATCATATAAAACAGATACAGAACATTGAAGAGTGCGATACATACTAAATGTATGATCAGTGATAGTCTAGATACTGGTCATCTAAAAGTGCACTACAGCATATAGTGGCAGCCTCTAGTAGTAATTTTTTTTTTAAATTTCTGGGTAACCTTACAGTGTTCAGCACGTTCTTATAACAGAATTAGTTATCACTCATACGATATCCACTTCAATGGTGAACACTTTAATTCACCCTCACATTATTTAATTTAGTGTAGCCTACCATCGCCTGCTCCAGGCAGTTATAGCCACAAGTACGTGGTTGATGATCTCCAGGACAGTAGGCACCTCCTCATATACACCAGAAAAGGTTAGAGTGAGGTCATCTGTGACGGCATTGACTTTAGGGAAAAAATTTATTGGGTCGTTAAAGAAGACGCTTCATAACAAGAAACTAAGTATACTTCTCTGTGGTACATCTGTCACAGTGCAGTACTTTTATGACTGATTCATTAAGTATTACCTAAGAGTGTTATCTTGAAAATAAACATTAAGATGTAGAATATAGTTCAAGATTCCTAGTATATTATGTAGCCTTGCCAGATAACTGTGATGTGTACTGAAACAACAAAACTAATTTTTCATTTATTCAGTGATTGAGGAGAGTCAAATGATATTACAAAGAAAATTTTGGTTTAATGAAATTGTCTCCAAACTTTTTTACTGGAGATTAGCAAAAGGGAGAGTGGCCTCTAGTTTCTGTACACCGCCAAACTTTTCCATATCAGAATATCGAAGTATATTTGTCTTTTACTCTTTTGTCTAGAGATTCTGAGAGTGACTTCTTCCCGTTCTATTGCCACCTGAGGGAGCTATGACACGGATTTAGTAGCGAGTCATTAAGATCTCTTTTCTGGATCATAGAGTAGCAATTTTCTTGTCATTCTAAGCATTAGCAGTCAGTCAGTCAATCTCGTATCTTCACTTTGCGTCACGTATGTTCTCATCTACTCTCATGCGATCTCGTTTATCGTTTATTGTCATGCAGTCCCGTCTTTTGTCATGTGATCTCATAGCATGCCTCTTAATCTTTTTCACTTGATTTCTCTAGTGTTGCTAGCAAAAGTTATCCGCGTGAGAGCATATACCAGCGTGAGAGCATATACCAGCGTGAGAGCATATACCAGCGTGAGAGCATATACCAGCGTGAGAGCATATACCAGCGTGAGAGCATATACCAGCGTGAGAGCATATACCAGCGTGAGAGCATATACCAGCGTGAGAACATATACCAGCGTGAGAGCATATACCAGCGTGAGAGCATATACCAGCGTGAGAGCATATACCAGCGTGAGAGCATATACCAGCGTGAGAGCATATACCAGCGTGAGAGCATATACCAGCGTGAGAGCATATACCAGCGTGAGAGCATATACCAGCGTGAGAGCATATACCAGCGTGAGAGCATATACCAGTGTGAGAGCATATACCAGCGTGAGAGCATATACCAGCGTGAGAGCATATACCAGCGTGAGAGCATATACCAGTGTGAGAGCATATACCAGCGTGAGAGCATATACCAGCGTGAGAGCATATACCAGCGTGAGAGCATATACCAGCGTGAGAGCATATACCAGCATGAGAGCATATACCAGTGTGAGAGCATATACCAGTGTGAGAGCATATACCAGCGTGAGAGCATATACCAGTGTGAGAGCATATACCAGTGTGAGAGCATATACCAGCGTGAGAGCATATACCAGCGTGAGAGCATATACCAGCGTGAGAGCATATACCAGCGTGAGAGCATATACCAGCGTGAGAGCATATACCAGCGTGAGAGCATATACCAGGGAGGGAGGATAACCAGGGAGGGACCAGGATGAGGGTGGTATTTCCGGGAAGGCTGGTGGGAACGAGGCAACAAACAAGGCAGTACAATACTATTATTCTCACCACGTCACTTCCTTCACACTCTCCTTGCATCTGTGCTCTAACCCCCTCTCCATCATTCCTCTCCAGTCCACTTTCTACCCCCTTCCCTCCTACTTCGGCCTTTCCCGTTCACTCCTCAGTAGAATGAGACTTGGTAATGAGAATGAGACTTGGTAATAAGGATCCCTGGAGCAGGGAGAATGGGGTGGAAATCATTCTGGCTGTGACTGTCATGATTACATGCAGTAGGCTCTTCTTCATATCAGGAGTATTTCATCTTTTCCGTAATGCAGACGGTATTTGGCAGAAAATTACGATTTACTGACAACGATATAATGTGTAAACAAAGTGGTGGTGGTTTATTTCTTAGGCAATAGTGACTTCTGCTGTGGGTGTGTCCGCTGACCCGCTCAGTGGCTCAGCCTCCGCTGACGCTCTCCTGAAAGAATTTCTACTCGATTTAAAAGCAAAGCATCGGATGTGTGAGTTCTAAATATTTGCAAACAACTACGTTGATCGCAGAGTTTGAGATACCTTTCCTTCCTAAAAAACTTTATCAAATCTGATGGAACTTTGCAAGGCAGAAGACGCCTCTGGATTGTTACCGCCGGAGGGTTAATGGTCCACAGCAATAATAAAAAAAAAGCAGCGATGTTATTTCCAGGATGCGACCCATAATAGCGGACTAACTTCAGTACCGTATCTAATTTTAACATGCTGAAACTTAATCTGAAGTCAGAATTCTGCCATCATGTAAGATATTGGCAAAGCATATGACTCTGTGTAGTATGTATAAACTTCTATTTAAGGAAAATCCTTCACATCATGTTTGCTGGTCAGGAAAAGTCAGAGAGCATCAGTTGTGCTCTGGCTGCCCCATTGTTCAGATATATTTACAAAAAAGGTTACTGTTCATTGTGCACATTGGTGTTTATTTCCCATAAATTGTGTATGCCACATACACATTACCTGGAGTATACCTGGAGAGAGTTACAGGGGTCAACGCCCCTGCGGCCCGGTCTGTGAAAAGGCCTCATTTACACGACATTTTTTTTGCTCTATTATATGAAAGCTTTATTTCAGATTAACATGAACAGACCAGGATGTTTGAACAGTACAGACAGTTTGTGCCGTGTGTATGGCAGGTATATACCACGTGATCAGTGAAAATAAAACATATATCGTGTCAAGATTACGTACAAACACTACTTCTGTTCCAAGATCAAGATAAAACATTGACTCCACACGTATGCTGTAGTGTTTGTACCTCCGGACTGACACAGTGGTTGAGCGGGTTAAAGCACTTCCACTGGTAGTTCCAGTAGTGTGGAAAGAACCGAAGAATCACCTGAATGTCTGTTAATTATGCATGGTTAATGTGGCTGGTTTCTGGGGGGAAAAAAACGTTAATATATCCAGATTATGAGTAAGCATTAAAACCTGTGTCACATAGTGAGGACACTGCTATACTGTGTCAGGTGTTGCTGATGACACTAAACACGATAGTAGACACTGCTATACTGTGTCAGGTTTTGCTGATGACACTAAACATGATAGTAGACACTGCTATACTGTGTCAGGTGTTGCTGATGACACTAAACACGATAGTAGACACTGCTATACTGTCAGGTGTTGCTGATGACACTAAACACGATAGTAGACACTGCTATACTGTGTCAGGTTTTGCTGATGACACTAAACATGATAGTAGACACTGCTATACTGTCAGGTGTTGCTGATGACACTAAACACGATAGTAGACACTGCTATACTGTGTCAGGTGTTGCTGATGACACTAAACATGATAGTAGACACTGCTATACTGTGTCAGGTGTTGCTGATGACACTAAACACGATAGTAGACACTGCTATACTGTGTCAGGTGTTGCTGATGACACTAAACATGATAGTAGACACTGCTATACTGTGTCAGGTGTTGCTGATGACACTAAATACGATAGTAGACACTGCTATACTGTGTCAGGTGTTGCTGATGACACTAAACATGATAGTAGACACTGCTATACTGTGTCAGGTGTTGCTGATGACACTAAACACGATAGTAGACACTGCTATACTGTGTCAGGTGTTGCTGATGACACTAAATACGATAGTAGCGAAGAAACTAATATCACCGATCTTTATGAACCACCAGAATCTGAGACTTTGAAACAACCTTAATTAATCACTCTACAGGAGATAAATGACCCTTTCGGGGATTTTGACCTATTAAAGGAAAAAGGCAGAACTGCTTCGATCGCCTTACAAGCCTTTTAGAAGAAAGAAAATAAAAACTTGGAATTGTTGTAGTCAGATTGATTATAATTGATCTGATTCCAGTAATTCCGGTTTTAAGACTTATGAAGTATCATATTATTAATAGAATGAATCGTTAATAATATTTTGAAGCCAATCAGAAGAAGTATTCTTTAGTTATTTAATAAAAAAGAACCTCACCAATTATTCAATAAAATTGGTAATTGGTACTTATGCCATACAATAGCATCGTGAGCCTTGTGTCCAAGAAACCACACACGTGACGCAAATTTTAAGCCGATCAGACGAGTCATTCTCCTGTTATGGTACTATACTATACGGTTATTGTACTATACTATACGGTTATGGTACTATACTATACGGTTATGGTACTATACTATACGGTTATAGTACTATACTGGCTTTAAGATGCATCAGTCATTAAATACATAAACTCAAACATTAAATACATAACCTCAAATATATTTAACTTGATTTAGCGGAAATAAAAATTTCGAACAATTTTACATAAAGCTGTGGAGACTTCGCCTGCGCACTCGACTTTCCTTTCCGCCGGCGTCGTATTTTTTAGCATTTGTTGTAGCTTTTCAATGTAGACCAGTGAGTGCTCTGGAAGTTATCCCAACCATTCACAGTTACCTTTGATATACCTTTGAAGAGTTTCGAGAGTATCTACTCTCTGAGCCCGGCCATGGGCCAGGCTCGTCTGGTGCTTGCCTGGTCAACCAGGCTGTTGCTGCTGGAGGCCCGCTGCCCCACATATCCATCACAGCCTGGTTGATCTGGCACCTGGTGAAGATACTTGTCCAGTTTCCTCTTGAAGGCTTCTACACTGGTTCCAGCCGTGTTTCGGATATCTTCTGGTAAGATGTTGAATAGTCTGGGACCCCGGATGTTAATACAGTGCTCCCGTATTGTCCCCACCGCACCCCTGCTCCTCACTGGGTTTATTTTACACTTTCTCCCATATCTCTCACTCCAGTATGTTGTTATGGCAGTGTGCAGATTTGGGACCAGGCCCTCAAGTACTTTCCATGTATATATTATCATGTATCTCTCTCTCCTCCGCTCCAATGAGTACATGTTCAAGACTTGAAGGCGTTCCCATTAATTTAGATGTTTCAATGGCTCAATGTGAGCCGTAAACGATCTCTGGATTTGTTCCAGCTCTGCTATTTCTCCTGCCCTGAAAGGGGCCGTCAGCACTGAGCAGTATTCTAAGTGAGGGAGCACTAGCGATTTGAATAGTGTCACCATCGGCATTATTTCCCTTGTTTTGAAAGTTCTCAATACCCACCCCGTCATCTTCCTGGCTGTTGTGATCTTTGTCTTGTTATGGTCTTTAAACGACAGATCAGCAGACATAATTATTCCCAAGTCCTTTACGTGTTCCTTTCGTTCTATGTGGTGACCCTCTTGCGTTTTGTATATAGTGTTCCTTTTGAGTTCTTCATTTTTCCATACCTAAGCAGCTGAAACTTATCACCATTGAACGTCATGTTGTTCTCCACTGCCCATTGGAAGACCCTGCTTATGTCCTCCTGTAATTTTTCAGTGTCCTCTACCGTAGTGACTTTCATGCTTATTTTAGTGTCATCTGCAAATGATGATACAAAAGTGTGCTGGGTGTTTTTATCTATGTCTGTTATGAGGATGAGAAACAGCAGAGGTGCCAGGACAGTGCCTTGGGGCACTGAGCTTTTGACCTCGCTGATGCTGGATCTTGCCCTGTTCACTACTACATTTTGTGTTCTTTGTGTTAGGAACTCAAAAATCCATCTGCCTACCTTCCCCGTAATACCTATGGCCCTCATTTTGTGCGCTATCACTCCATGATCGCATTTGTCAAACGCCTTTGCAAAATCTGTGTAAATCACATCTGCGTTTTGGTCGTCCTCCAATGCCTCCGTAATTCTGTCATAATGGTTCAGCAGCTGTGACAGGCATGATCGACCCGCTCTAAAGCCATGCTGGTTCGGGTTATGTTGGTTGTGCTGGTCCATGAACTTTGTAATCTGCCGTCTCATCACTCTTTCAAAGATTTTTATGATGTGAGAAGTGAGGGCTACTGGTCTGTAATTTTTAGCTAGTGCTCTACTACCTCCCTTATGCAAAGGAGCTATGTCTGCACTCTTTAAGGCCTCTGGAATTTCACCTAGATCTAAGCTCTTTCTCCACAGAATACTAAGGGCTCTTGCTAATGGTACTTTGCACTGCTTTATAAATAAAGCATTCCATGAATCTGGTCCAGGTGCTGAGTGAGTGGGCATGTTGGCCATTTCTTTTTCGAAATCTATGGGATTTGTACTAATGTCGGTTAGGTGGTCTGCGCAGCCTTCTGCTGGAGTGAAAAATATTTCTGCATTTTCTACCTTGCTGTCATTTAGTGGGTTGCTGAACACTGACTCATACTGTTCTTTTAGAATTTCACTCATTTCCTGTTCATCGTCCGTATACGAATCTCCTCTCAATAATGGTCCAATTCTACAGGTAGTTCTTAGCTTGGATTTTGCATAGGAGTAGAAATATTTTGGGTTTCTTGCAATATCCTGTATGGCTCTTTGTTCACTTTGTACTTCTTCTGTCAGGTATGACATCTTAAGTTTTTGCTCTAATTCCGTGATCTCTCGGTTAAGGCTATCTCTCTTCTGTTGCAACATAACTGTGTTTTTCAGCAATTCAGTAACCCGTTTTCTTCTCCTGTACCATCTCCTACGCTCTCTCTTATATCTGATCTTCTTCGGGTTTCCTCAATGGTACGTGTTTCATACATACCTTGTATGCTTCTGTATTCAGCTTCTCTAGGCACTGGTGGGGATTTAGGGTGCTCATGTCTGATTCCCATGATATGTCTGATAGCTCTTGGTTTATTTTTTCCCAGTCAATTCTATGGTTATTAAAATTAAACTTACTGAACATTCCGTCTCTAACATTAGTGTCGCAGTTCCCTAACCCTGAGTTAATACTAGTTTGAACTTCTATGATGTTATGATCAGAGTATATTTTTTTGTAACTGTTATGTCTCTGATTAATTCCTCGTTGTTTGTGAATATCAAATCCAGGGTATTTTCATTTCTAGTGGGATCAATTATCTGTTGGTTTAGTGAGTACTTTTCACAAAGCCTCATTAGTTCCCTCGTATGTGCCTGTTGAGCCAGGGTGCTTCCAGAAGATATTTCTGGTATAACATTATGGTGCCTCATCTTCCATTTTACATGAGGGAGATTAAAATCTCCAAGGATTAAAATGTTTGGGGTGGGATTCTCTAGCCTATCCAGATAGCTATCTATCTTCTTTAACTGCTCTGTGAATTCCTCCGCAGTTGCTGATGGTGGTTTGTATACTAGGATAATTACTAGATTCTTATTTTCCACTTTAATGCCGAGGATTTCTACTATATCATTCGTAGCGTTCAAAACTTCTGTGCAACAGAGAGTATCTTTTATATAGAGTCCTACTCCTCCCTGTGACCTATTAATTCTATCACATCTATACATGTTATAGTTTTCTATCTGAATCTCTCCGTCCAAAACATCCCTTGTATGTGTTTCTGTAAATGCTCCAAACATGGCATTTGCTTCTGATAGGAGTCCACTAACATAACTAACTTTGTCATTTTTATTTGATTTCAGACCCTGAATATTTGCAAATATGAAGCAGGAGTTACCATTTGGGATGTTTGGTCTTTCTTTGTGTTTGGTTAGTACCACTGGTGATGTCCTACCTGGTATGGCCCCTGGTGCCCATACCCCTGGTTTCTCCAGTACTGACTTTGATTGTTTATATAGCCCTGATGAGCTGGTGCCTGCCTTGTCTTGTCCCACTGTTCTGCCCATCTGTCCCCTCTGTACCATTTCCACCTTTTGTCTCTTTCTTTTATCTGGTTGTTTCTCCTTATATCTAAAAAGATTGCTGTTCTTTTTTATTTTCCCTTTCCCTGCTTTCTCTGTATCGTACTGTTCCCTTTATATGGTGGTCTGGGCAGCTCATGTCATAACATTCTCTGGACTGTGTTGAAGCTTGACACATCACTGGATGGAAGTATCTGCACTCTTTGTTAAACCGACACTTTCCTTTCCTTAACATGTTGGCACATTTTCTGGTGTGTTTATTCCAACAATCTCTGCCATAAAGGCACATACCTTTAGCATAGAATCTGCATATGTTTTGGCTGCCTATATTTACTGACTTTGTATTTTCCCAAAGATCTGCAGAATTATCTGCGTTTTTTTCCTCTCTTTCCACTCCTTGGTTTTCCTCGTTATCTGCGCTTTTCTCCTTTGATGACATGGGGCCAACATTTTCCCTGGAAGAGGACTCTCCTACTATATCTGTATTAGAGGCTATGGCTGTGGTGGCGTCCTTAACCAAGTCCGGATGTTCACTATGGCTGGGGGCTGGGTCTGGGTCAGTCCTGGGGCTGGGGGCTGAGTTAGCTAATGTTTTTGTCTCCTGTGTTTTTTCCCGTGGATGACTGTTTATTTTTGGGTCAATTGTTGTAGACTGGTCATTCTGTGTGTTATACTTTACCCCTTTCTTATCTTCCCAAGTTCTATATATACCGGGGAGACTATTCAATAGTTCCTCTTTTTCTTCATGCTTATTGTTTATTAGCCTCCTGAGTGCTTTCCTGATATCTGTCCATAGTTCCACATCCTTGTTGCAGATCCAGAAACACCTTTCTAGACAGATGTCACTTCTTGTTACTGTGTTAATTTTTGAACATGTGACATGATGTTTTGAAAAGCAAAGGTTGCATGTGATTCTAGATCTTTTCCCAAGAGCCTTTTCACAAGTCCCACAGATATACTGTACTGCCATCCTGCCTGTATCCTATTAGTATTAGTATATGTGGGATGTACTGATTATGGAGACTTACTACACCTTATATTATATTATTGTTATAATATGTATTTATTTCTGTTTGCTCACTGTATAACTCTTTCTATATTTATTCCTCTCTGATCAGTCCTATATACATTTTAATGTATTATTCTCACTGAGATCCCCACACTGGTCTAGACAGGATATTGTGGTATGGTGTATATGGTGTTTTTATGGGTGTGTATGGTAGGCCTCCGTGGCTGACTTCAGCACTGCCAGGCGTATGACTAAAGCACACCACTCAGTCCTATACTGCCATGCGATGCCCCGTTTTAGACCACTTTCATTTTCTTAGATCACTATCCTTGTGTTTTCTACTGCCAATTGGGTTCACTAGGTCTTTCTTATTCTGTCCTGGTATCCTAGTCTATTCGTTATAAGCTGGCAATGAGTTCAATAACTTTTGGTCTAAGAGCACACGAACACGGCAGTTGTTCCAAGAATTTGGTCCTCGTTATCGTATACATTTGTTGAAAGTTGGAAGTGTATTGGCTTACGCATTCTCGAGTTATAAGCAAAAAAAATAAAATAACAAAAGTTGGAAGAAACACAAAGGAAAAAATCAAGCAACCTTTAAAAAGATACCCCATCGTTGATAAATAATAATGATGATAATAATAATAATAATATGATGATGATGATGATGATAAAAAAATAAATAATAATTCACGAGCGAGGAAGGAGAGCTTGGAACTGCATGTTGGCAAAGAAACTTAAGAAAGAGTATAGAAGCAGTGTGTCCCTCAGCGGCCACGTGTCCCTCAGCGGCCACTCATTTATTAGAGAGAAAAACAAAAGTTTTTTTCTGATTTTTTTTTGCCGAGTTCAGTAAAGTATTCATCCTTAGCGACAGTGTAGAGGAGAGTGTGAGCAGCTGAGAGAGGAAAGTTGAACACAGTGTAGAGGAGAGTGTGAGCAGCTGAGGGAGGATAGTTGAACACAGTGTAGAGGAGAGTGTGAGTAGCTGAGGGAGGAAAGTTGAACACAGTGTAGAGGAGAGTGTGAGCAGCTGAGGGAGGAAAGTTGAAAACAGTGTAGAGGAGAGTGTGAGCAGCTGAGGGAGGAAAGTTGAACACAGTGTAGAGGAGAGTGTGAGCAGCTGAGGGAGGAAAGTTGAACACAGTGTAGAGGAGAGTGTGACCAGCTGAGGGAGGATAGTTGAACACAGTGTAGAGGAGAGTGTGAGCAGCTGAGGGAGGAAAGTTGAACACAGTGTAGAGGAGACTGTGACCAGCTGAGGGAGGATAGTTGAACACAGTGTAGAGGAGAGTGTGAGCAGCTGAGGGAGGAAAGTTGAACACAGTGTAGAGGAGAGTGTGAGCAGCTGAGGGAGGATAGTTGAACACAGTGTAGAGGAGAGTGTGAGCAGCTGAGGGAGGAAAGTTGAACACAGTGTAGAGGAGAGTGTGAGCAGCTGAGGGAGGAAAGTTGAACACAGTGTAGAGGAGAGTGTGAGCAGCTGAGGGAGGAAAGTTGAACACAGTGTAGAGGAGAGTGTGAGCAGCTGAGGGAGGAAAGTTGAACACAGTGTAGAGGAGAGTGTGAACAGCTGAGGGAGGAAAGTTGAACACAGTGTAGAGGAGAGTGTGAGCAGCTGAGGGAGGAAAGTTGAACACGGTGTAGAGGAGAGTGTGAGCAGTTGAGGGAGGAAAGTTGAACACAGTGTAGAGGAGATAGAGGAGAGTGAGCAGCTGACGGAGGAAAGTTGAACACAGTGTAGAGGAGAGTGTGAGCAACTGACGGAGGAAAGTTGAACACAGTGTAGAGGAGAGTGTGAGCAGCTGAGGGAGGAAAGTTGAACACAGTGTAGAGGAGAGTGTGAGCAGCTGAGGGAGGAAAGTTGAACACAGTGTAGAGGAGAGTGTGAGCAGTTGAGGGAGGAAAGTTGAACACAGTGTAGAGGAGAGTGTGAGCAGCTGAGGGAGGAAAGTTGAACACAGTGTAGAGGAGTGTGAGCAGCTGAGGGAGCAAAGTTGAACACAGTGTAGAGGAGAGTGTGAGCAGCTGAGGGAGGAAAACTGAACACAGTGTAGAGAAGAGTGTGAGCAGCTGAGGGAGGAAAGTTGAACACAGTGTAGAGGAGAGTGTGAGCAGCTGAGGGAGGAAAGTTGAACACAGTGTAGAGGAGAGTGTGAGCAGCTGAGGGAGGAAAGTTGAACACAGTGTAGAGGAGAGTGTGAGCAGCTGTGGGAGGAAAGTTGAACACGGTGTAGAGGAGAGTGTGAGCAGCTGAGGGAGGAAAACTGAACACAGTGTAGAGGAGAGTGTGAGCAGCTGAGGGAGGAAAGTTGAACACAGTGAGAGTTAATGATGATAATTTGGTAGAAAATGTTTTTAAGGGTAAATTAATGTTTGTACTTAAAAAAAAAAAATAAGACAATGAAGCAGTAGAAGGCAAAGTGAGAGAATAATGAAGCAGCATTGGAAAAAAGAGAAGAACAGTGTAAAGTGGAACAGTAAGAATAATACTATAAAATAGAACATAAATTATTAGAGTATTAGCAGTAGTATTAGCAGTAGTAGCAACCCTGTAAAACACAATAGCACTGTAAAACACAATACTGTAAAACACAGCAACACTGTAAAACACAACACTGTAAAACACAATAACACTGTAAAACACAATAGCACTGTAAAACCCAATACTGTAAAACACAGTAACACTGTAAAACACAATAACACCGTAAAACACAATAACACTGTAAAACACAACACTGTAAAACACACTAACACTGTAAAACACAATAACACTGTAAAACACAACACTGTAAAACACAGTAACACTGTAAAACACAGTAACACTGTAAAACACAGTAACACTGTAAAACACAACACTGTAAAACACAATAACACTGTAAAACACAATAACACTGTAAAACACAACACTGTAAAACACAGTAACACTGTGAAACACAATAACACTGTAAAACACAACACTGTAAAACACTACACTGTAAAACACTACACTGTAAAACAATAACACTGTAAAACACAACACTGTAAAATACAGTAACACTGTAAAACACAACACTGTAAAACACAACACTGTAAAACACAACACTGTAAAACACAACACTGTAATACACAACACTGTAAAACACAACACTGTAAAACACAATAACACTGTAACACAATAACACTGTAAAACACAGTAACACTGTAAAGCACAATAACACTATAAAACACAATAACATTGTAAAACACAACACTGTAAACCACAGAAACACTGTAAAACACAACACTGTAAAACACAACACTGTAAAACACAACACTGTAAAACACAACACTGTAAAACACAACACTGTAAAACACAAAACTGTAAAACCCAACACTGTGAAACACAATAACACTGTAAAACACAATAACACTGTAAAACACAATAACACTGTAAAACACAACACTGTAAAACACAGTAACTATGTGAAACACAATAACACTGTAAAACACAGCACTGTAAAACACTACACTGTAAAACACAATAACACTGTAAAACACAACACTGTAAAACACAGTAACACTGTAAAACACAATAACACATTAAAACACAATAACACTAAAACACTACACTGTAAAACACAGTAACACTGTAAAACACAACACTGTAAAACACAACACTGTAAAACACAACACTGTAAAACACACCACTGTAAAACACAACACTGTAAAACACAACACTGTAAAACACAATAACACTGTAAAACACAATAACACTGTAACACAATAACGCTGTAAAACACAGTAACACTGTAAAGCACAATAACACTATATAACACAATAACATTGTAAAACACAACACTGAAAAACATAGTAACACTGTAAAACACAACACTGTAAAACACAACACTGTGAAACACAATAACTCTGTAAAACACAATAACACTGTAAAACACAATATCACTGTAAAACACAATAACATTGTAAAACACAATAACATTGTAAAACACAATAGCACTGTAAAACACAATATCACTGTAAAACACAATAGCAATGTAAAACACAATAACATTGTAAAACACAATAACATTGTAAAACACAATAACATTGTAAAACAATATAACATTGTAAAACAATATAGAGATAGAACACAGCATAGTAGACTAGGCTGTTTTCTGCAGCTTCCATCTACTAGACTTAGCTAGTGCCTACAGGCTTTTGCTACGAGACTGAGCTAATGACTACCTTTAATAGCTACTATTCTCAGTAGCCACATCTCCCAAGTACTATACCAAGTTATTACCTTCACCCACCAGCGGCTACTGGCCACACCTACTAGCTCCTGGGTTCAGTGGTTACATCTATTAACTACTAGGGTTTGCTAATTCACACTTACCTGCTATAAAAAATATCTAGTGGCTACACATAACAGATACTAGGCTCAGTGACTACATCAACCAACTACTAGGCTCAGCTAGTTGCTACATCTACCATCAGCTCGCCTCAGCTATTCACTACATCTACCACCTAGTCTCAGCTAGTGGCTACACCTACAACCTACAAGTTCCCACTCCAGCTTGTTATCTTGTAGAAAAAACTCTCACACCAGAGCCATTAACACTTCAAGACGTGGCGACGGAGTTTTCCCACTCACTTTGTTTTAACAATCAGTCCTCATTTCTGTCTTTGAAATCTGTTGAAATGTTGAGATTTATTTCCTAACATTGAACGTCAAAGAGACGGGAGATTGAAAGTCTTTGATGAATAAGCTGCCACCTCGATTATTATCTGATTCTTGCCGATGCAGATTGATTCAAGGAATTAGAGATATCCTCCTTGAATGAGGACCTGATTACCTCTCTTTCTCGAGGCTCTGTATGACTCCTGCAGATTCAGCATTTTACTTTAATGCATTAAAAGGAGGAGATTAATATAATACTGAACATGCTCTTATTTCATACGAAGAAAGTATATTTTATTTTTGTATTATTCATATCATTAAATGTGAAATTTCATTAAAAGATTCTTTAAAAGCATAGACTGTTACCTGTCAAGGCATGTTGACTTAAAAGAGGACATTAAATATCATTGTCTTGCTCTACCTGTCTTTCTGGAAGTGCACAGACACCAATCTGTTAGTGGGTTGGATTTGTGAAGGACCTGCCTAGTATGGGCCAACAGGCCTACTGCAGTGTTCCTCCTTTCTTATGTTCTTATGATTCAATGACAACTTAACGATATATAACCCCCCTCCCCCGCCCCGCGACCTGTCATCTGAAAGTACCTTCAGTGTTCTTAACACTTCTATAACTAAAAGCCCAGCTATTCGATTCTCCTGAATGATTTCATATAAAGTAAAATGCTCAAATCAAAGACCTACTACACAATTTATACGGAGGCAGCAGCGGGGAAAACTAAATCAAGTTCAATCAAAAACATACGATACAAAGGATCGCTCGCCTCAGTCCAATTTAACACACACATATATTCTGGATATTTATGTTCTTCTCCTTCAATAACCAGCAAGATAATAAACGACACGCATTGATAATTAGAGGTAGGCGAGACGTTGTGGTTATTTAAAAAAGGTATATAAGGCATCTAATTGACAGTAACCGCGCCTTATAGGTATTTACATGCTCGATTTCATTTCATTAATGCCTTCATACCTTGCTTTCAGTGTTTCCTCGGACACTCAATACATCTCCTTCCTTGAACCACACACTAATGTTACAAAGGACTGCAAGGTCCATTAGAGTGGAAGTTCTGTCAAGTTCTGCAAGAAACTGTACATAATAGTGTAGCAGACAAGCCGCAATATAGAGACAATCTTTAACGACGTTCCAACCAGAGGGTGGACCGTGTCATGAAGCTCCCATGCGGGTCATGAAGCTTCCATGGAGGTGATGAAACTCCCATGCAGGTGATGAATCTCACATGCGGGTCATGAAGCTCCCATGTAGGTGATGTAGCTCCCATGAGTGTGATGAAGCTCCCATGCGGGTCATGAAGCCTCACTGTGGGAGAAGCCTCGTAATATGAAAGCTCTCCCCTCCCTCCTTAGTATCTTTGATTAACTAGTAGCGGAAACTAAATCAAATCCTTCATTTTCTGAATCAGTATATATATTTAAATGAAAATATTTGTTTTTAGGTTTGTTAAAGCAGCTGGACGAAGGTAAGATCCGGGTTGACAGTAGTCGCACTTTACACCTGTCATTAAAGTAAATATGTTTCTGTTAATCTAATGTTATATATTTTAGTAATGTCTCAACACTAGTTAAAAAATTAAGATCAAATATTATATAAACTATTTTTAAAAAATACGCTAACTCCTAACTCATTAAACTTGTAAACAAACATGACGATACACACACACACACACACACACAAACACACACACACACACATGGGTGACTTCAACCATAAGGAAATCGATTGGGAGAACTTAGAACCACATGGGGGCCAAGAAACATGGAGGGCTAAAATGATGGAGGTGGTACTGGAAAATCTCATGTACCAACATGTAAGGGACAATACCAGAGAGAGAGGGGAGGACGAACCAGCGAGACTGGACCTAGTATTCACCCTGAGTAGTGCAGACATTGAGGACATCACACATGAAAGCCACCTTGGGGCCAGTGATCATATGGTTCTAAGCTTCGACTACATAGTAGAGTTACAAGTGGAGGGGGAAGCAGGAAGGGCTGCACAAATGAAGCCAAACTACAAGAAAGGTGACTACGTGGGCATGAAGAACTTCCTGCACGGAGTTCAGTGGGACAGAGAGCTGGCAGGGAAGTCGGTAAACGAGATGATGGAATATATGACAACAATTTGCACGGAAGCTGAGGGGAGGTTTATACCCAAGGGTAACAGGAAAAGCGAAAAAGCCAGGATGAGCCCACGGTTCACCCAAAGGTGCAGGGAAGCCAAAACCAAGTGTGCCAGGGAATGGAAGAAGTATAGAAGGCAAAGGACCCAGGAGAATAAGGAGAGCAGTCGTAGAGCCAGAAATGAATATGCACAGGTAATAAGAGAAGCCCAAAGACAATACGAAAATGACATAGCAGCGAAAGCAAAATCTGACCCAAAGCTGTTGTACAGCCACATCAGGAGGAGAACAACAGTCAAGGACCAGGTGATCAGGCTGAGGAAGGAAGGAGGGGAGGTCACAAGAAATGACCACGAAGTGTGTGAGGAGCTCAACATGAGTTTCAAAGAGGTGTTCACAGAGGAAATAGAAGGGCCTCCAGAAAGGAGGAGAGGTAGGGTACACCATCAGGTGCTGGACACAATACACACAACTGAGGAGGAAGTGAAGAGGCTACTAAGCGAGCTAGATACCTCAAAGGCGATGGGGCCGGACAACATTTCTCCATGGGTCCTGAGAGAGGGGGCATAGGAGCTATGTGTACCCTAACAACAATCTTCAACACGTCTATCGAAACAGGGCAACTACCAGAGGTATGGAAGACAGCAAATGTAGTTCCAATTTTTAAAAAAGGAGACAGAAACGTAGCACTAAACTACAGACCAGTGTCACTGACATGTATAGTATGCAAGGTCATGGAGAAGATTATCAGAAGAGTGGTGGAGCACCTAGAAAGGAATGAGCTTATCAACGACGGCCAACACGGTTTCAGGGACGGGAAATCCTGTGTCACAAACCTACTGGAGTTCTATGACAGGGTGACAGCAGTAAGACAAGAGAGAGAGGGGTGGGTAGATTGCATATTCTTGGACTGTAAGAAGGCGTTTGACACAGTCCCACACAAGAGATTAGTGCAGAAGCTGGAGGACCAGGCAGGGATAACAGGGGAAAGGGACTACAATGGATCAGGAATACCTGTCAGGAAGACAGCAGCGAGTCATGGTCCGTGGCGAGGTGTCAGAGTGGGCGCCGGTGACGAGTGGGGTTCCACAGGGGTCAGTCCTAGGACCGGTGCTGTTTCTGGTGTTTGTGAACGACATGACGGAAGGAATAGACTCCGAAGTGTCCCTGTTTGCAGATGATGTGAAGTTGATGAGAAGAATTCAATCGGAAGAGGACCAGGCAGAACTACAAAGGGATCAAGGAAAAAGATCTTGGGGTGAGTATAACACCAGGCACATCTCCTGAGGCGCACATCAACCAAATAACTGCTGCAGCATACGGGCGCCTAGCAAACCTAAGAACAGCATTCCGACATCTTAATAAAGAATCGTTCAGGACCCTGTACACTGTGTACGTTAGGCCCATACTGGAGTATGCAGCACCAGCTTGGAACCCACATTTATCCAAGCACGTAAAGAAGCTAGAGAAAGTGCAAAGGTTTGCAACAAGACTAGTCCCGGAGCTAAGGGGTATGTCCTACGAGGAGAGGTTAAGGGAAAACGACCTGACGACACTGGAGGACAGGAGAGATAGGGGGGACATGATAACGACATATAAAATACTGAGAGGAATTGACAAGGTTGACAGAGACAGAATGTTCCAGAGATGGGACACAGCAACAAGGGGACACAGTTGGAAGTTGAAGACTCAGATGAATCACAGGAATGTTAGGAAGTATTTCTTCAGTCACAGAGTAGTCGGGAAGTGGAATAGCTTGGGAAGCGATGTAGTGGAGGCAGGTTCCATACACAGCTTTAAGAAGAGGTATGATAAAGCTCATGGCGCAGGGAGAGTGACCCAGTAGCGGCCAGTGAAGAGGCGGGGCCAGGAGCTATGTCTCGACCCCTGCAACCACAACTAGGGTCAGAGGAGACATGATAACGACATACAAAATACTGCGGGGAATCGACAAGGTAGACAGTGACAGGATGTTCCAGAGAGGGAACACAGAAACAAGGGAGCACAACTGAAGACTCAGATGAGTCAAAGGGATGTTAGGAAGCATTTCTTCAGCCATAGAGTAGTCAGGAAGTGGAATAGTCTAGCAAACGATGTAGTGAAGTCAGGAACCATACATAGCTTTAAGACAAGGTATGATAAAGCTCATGGAGCAAAGAGAAGAGACCCAGTAGCGGTCAGTGAAGAGGCGGGGCCAGGAGCTGAGTAACGACCCCTGCAACCACAATTAGGTGAGTACAATTAGGTGAGTACACACACACACACAGGGGTCAGTGTTAGGACCAGTGCTATTTTTGGTATATGTGAATGACATGACGGAAGGGATAGACTCAGAAGTGTCCCTGTTTGCAGATCATGTGAAGTTAATGAGGAAAATTAAATCGGATGAGGATCAGGCAGGACTACTAAGAGACCTGGCCAGGCTGCAAGCCTGGTCCAACAACTGGCTCCTCGAATTTAACCCCGCCAAATGCAAAGTCATGAAGATCGGGGAAGGGCAAAGAAGAACGCAGAGTATAGGCCAGGTGGCCAAACTGCGGCAGGCCAGGATTCGACCACACGATACATTGTCCCGCCTCAAGAGACGTACGTGTCACCTTATCCACTCCGCCATCGAACCTACAAACAACATGCGCCTAACGAAATAGGCTTGTTTCATGTTGCGAGGACACTCGTGGCAGTGGATGCCCGAGGATTAATTTCAGCCTCCTCCTGTTTGAATACCCGCCTCAACAAGCAGTCTATATAGCAATGAAACCATTAAACTAGCGGTATTGAATCATTTACCAAACTGCGGCAGGCCAGGGTTCGACCTCACGATGGCGGAGTGGATAAGGTGACACGTACGTCTCTTGAGGCGGGACAATGTATCGTGGGGTCGAATCCTGGCCTGCCGAAGTTTGGCCACCTGGCCTATACTCTGCGTTCTTCTTTGCCCTTCCCCGATCTTCATGACTTTGCATTTGGCGGGGTTAAATTCGAGGAGCCAGTTGTTGGACCAGGCTTGCAGCCTGGCCAGGTCATATATATATATATATATATATATATATATATATATATATATATATATATATATATATATATATATATATATATATATATATATACATACACCACTCGGTGTATATTCCTTGAGAGGATATCTTCTATATGAAAAAATAATTTCGATAAACCGTACAGTAATTATAGTTAGAAAGTAAAACATTTAAATAGTATCTTAATCATAAATATAATGTACAATTATGTAAGATAATATTTTTTTAATGCTCATGAACAGTCACCATTTAGCTCTGTTAGTATCAGTGTAATACTAACTGTTATTAAGAGGTGTGACTGGAAAGAGCTGAGTGGAGAGTGGGGCGAGAAGTTGTGTTGGGGCGGCGCCTCTTAGCCTGTGACAAGACACTTCTTGTTCCTCTCAAGAGTTGATACATGACTTTATTACCTTAACTCTCACAGGTGTTCTCTGAAGAGTCACTGACACTCTGACGTTGTTCTCTTGCACTGCTGTGTCCCTTGTGACCGGTGCTGTGACAGTACTGCTGTGTCCCTTGTGACCGGTGCTGTGACAGTACTGCTGTGTCCCTTGTGACCAGTGCTGTGACAGTACTGCTGTATCCCTTGAGACCAGTGCTGTGACAGTACTGCTGTTTCCCTTGAGACCAGTGCTGTGACAGTACTGCTGTTTCCCTTGTGGCCAGTGCTGTGACAGTACTGCTGTGTCCCTTGTCTCCGGTGCTGTGACAGTACTGCTGTGTCCCTTGCGTCTAGTGCTGTGACAGTACTGTTATGTATCTTGCTACCATTACTGTAATAACGTAGTGCTGTGTTCCTTGTGACCTGTGCTGTGACTGCATTGATGTATCTCATGCGACCAGTGCTGTGCCAATACTGCTGTGCTCCTTGTTACCAGGTTAGGGATCAGTTATACGACCAGTGCAATAAAGTATATGATGAGTGCTCATTATAAAACAGTTCCACCTCTGAAGGTCTGCCTTAGCTAAACAGTGGTGTCATTGATGACATAAAAATGGCAAATGCTAGACACTCGCGTGTCTAGCGAGTGTCTAGTGAAATCCACGTTGACGAAGAAAAATACAGTGTATAATGAATTAATGAATAAACCATAAATAATGAGTTCAAGCTTGTGCCATCACCGAGCTACCTCTCATCCCTAGAGGCAGGGTAATGCTCATCCCTAAAGGCAGGGGCTTAATATTCATCCCTAATGGCAGGGGCTTAATGCTCATCAACAGAGGTATCAGCATGACCATAGCGGCGGATAGTGGAATGATAAACAGATTCAGTAATGCGATATTATGTTAATCCTTTTGTGTGAAATAAATTTTTATTCATAAAAAATGAAGGAAACAGATATAATTTTTTTTTAACACTTCTGAATTTACAGGCTAAGAGATGAGCCCCTAACGCTGCTCATTTTTAGGCCACCCCCATCTAGGGATGGACCTTTTCCCTCTGGACAAGACAAGACAAGACAATCGAAAGTCGGTTAATACCCAGACACCTATTTGCTGCTTGGTGGAAAGTAACGACAGATTTAAGAAGTCTCCACCTGGTGGGGATATAACCCAGGTCATTTGGTTGTGAGCCGAACGAACTACCGCTGAGCAAATAGGAACTTCCATAGTAAATTAATTATAGCATTTTTTGCTGATATTTGCTAATATTTGGGTAGAGAAGTAAGGGTAAAAGAAGTGAAGGCAAAGTGTATAAGTATCGTTATTTATGAGCCAGAAAAACCTTAAAGAAGAGATGTAACTTTTTAAAATAAGACATAAATCATTCATGCCCATGAAAGCTTGAGCAGTGAGCGCCATTTCTGAAAAACTCGATACTTTTAACAGAAAAACTCTGAACTGTTAATGAATCTCTGTATATTTTGTTTATCAATTTGCTGAGAATAAAATAAAAAATCTTATCTCAGAGATCGTCGCCGAGTTTGAGCGTGTGATTAATAGTTTGATGTGATAGACGACAAGTTCTACAGCAAGTGAGAGACGCAGCGTAATTACACTCGCAAACACGAAAGTGTAATAAGGTGGGGAATATTTCCCGATATTACTTGATTAGTTACAGTGGCTGTATGATTGTTTTTTGAGTCTTGTGCAAACAGTGTTATGGATGTACAGTGACGGTACAGCTGTGGTCCAGGTTCAGTGCCTGGGTGATGGTACAATAGTGGTCCAGGTTCAGTGCCTGGGTGATGGTACAATAGTGGTCCAGGTTCAGTGCCTGGGTGATGGTACAATAGTGGTCCAGGTTCAGTGCCTGGGTGATGGTACAATAGTGGTCCAGGTTCAGTGCCTGGGTGATGGTACAATAGTGGTCCAGGTTCAGTGCCTGGGTGATGGTACCACTGTGGTCCAGTTTCAGTGTCTGGGTGATGGAACAACAGTGGGCCAGTTTCAGTGCCTGGGTGATGGTACAATAGTGGTCCAGGTTCAGTGCCTGGGTGATGGTACCACTGTGGTTCAGTTTCAGTGTCTGGGTGATGGTACAATAGTAGTCCAGGTTCAGTGCCTGGGTGATGGTACCACTGTGGTATAGTTTCAGTGCCTGGGTGATGGTACAATAGTGGTCCAGGTTCAGTGCCTGGGTGATGGTACCACTGTGGTCCAGTTTCAGTGTCTGGGTGATGGTACAATAGTGGTCCAAGTTCAGTGCCTGGGGGATGGTAGTAGTCCAGGTTCAGTGCCTGGGTGATGGTACAATGGTGGTCCAAGTTCAGTGCCTGGGTGATGGTACCACTGTGGTCCAGTTTCAGTGTCTGGGTGATGGAACAACAGTGGGCCAGGTTCAGAGTTCAAAAGCATTAGCTGTAAAAGCCTGGGTTCAGAGCTCTGGTGATGTTACCACCAGTGTGCTGTGTTGAGCTCTGGTGATGTTACCACCAGTGTGCTGTGTTGAGCTCTGGTGATGTTACCACCAGTGTGCTGTGTTGAGCTCTGGTGATGTTACCACCAGTGTGCTGGTGTTGAGCTCTGGTGATGTTACCACCAGTGTGCTGTGTTGAGCTCTGGTGATGTTACCACCAGTGTGCTGTGTTGAGCTCTGGTGATGTTACCACCAGTGTGCTGTGTTGAGCTCTGGTGATGTTACCACCAGTGTGCTGTGTTGAGCTCTGGTGATGTTACCACCAGTGTGCTGTGTTGAGCTCTGGTGATGTTACCACCAGTGTGCTGGTGTTGAGCTCTGGTGATGTTACCACCAGTGTGCTGGTGTTGAGCTCTGGTGATGTTACCACCAGTGTAATGTGTTGAGCTCTGGTGATGTTACCACCAGTGTGCTGTGTTGAGCTCTGGTGATGTTACCACCAGTGTGCTGTGTTGAGCTCTGGTGATGTTACCACCAGTGTAATGTGTTGAGCTCTGGTGATGTTACCACCAGTGTAATGTGTTGAGCTCTGGTGATGTTACCACCAGTGTAATGTGTTGAGCTCTGGTGATGTTACCACCAGTGTAATGTGTTGAGCTCTGGTGATGTTACCACCAGTGTAATGTGTTGAGCTCTGGTGATGTTACCACCAGTGTAAGGTGTTGAGCTCTGGTGATGTTACCACCAGTGTGCTGGTGTAGAGCTCTGGTGATGTTACCACTAGTCTGCTGGGTTTTGAGCTCTGGTGATGTTACCACCAGTGTGCTGGGTGTAGAGCTCTGGTGATGTTACCACCAGTGTGCTGGTGTAGAGCTCTGGTGATGTTACCACCAGTGTGCTGGTGTAGAGCTCTGGTGATGTTACCACTAGTCTGCTGGGTTTTGAGCTCTGGTGATGTTACCACCAGTGTGCTGGGTGTAGAGCGCTGGTGACGGTTCAGCCAGGGCCCGGGAACAATGTTCAGGGTGATAATACCACCCGAGCCTGGGTTCAGGACTCAGGTGATAGCATCGCCAGAGCTCAGGTTCAGAGTCTCTGTGAAGCAGAGAAGAAACGCATCTCTATTAAAGTCAGAACACTGGAAATGCATCAGCAGCAATTTTGGGAGCTAAATCTTTTCCATTGTGAAAGATAGTTTCGGTATTTTACTCCAGCACACGCACACACACACACACGCACACACATACACGTACACACACACACTCTTTCTCCGACTCTTCCTCTCTTCCTCCTCTCTCTCTTTCCCTCATGCACACATCGTATTTACTCTTCCCATCTCTCTCTTCCTTCTCCCTCTTTCTCTCTCTCCCTCACACACTCTCAGCTCCCTACTCTTTCCCTCTCCCTTTCCCTTCCTCTCTCTTTATCTTTCACACCCACGTACACACACGCGAGCAACAAGACTAGTCCAGGAGCTAAGGGGCATGTTCCACGAGGAGACGTTAAGGGAAATCGACCTGACGACACTGGAGGAGAGGAGAGATAGGGAGGATATGATAACGACATGTAAAATACTGAGAGGAATTGACAAGGTGGACAGAGACAGGATGTTCTAGAGATGGGACACAGTAACAAGGGGTCACAATTGGAAGTTGAAGACTCAAATGAATCACAGGGATGTTAGGAAGTACTTCTTCAGTCACAGAGTTGTCAGGAAGTGAAATAGTCTGGGAAGTGATGTTGTTTAGGCAGGATCCATACATAGCTTTAAGAAGAGGTTTGATAAAGCTCATGGAACAGGAAGAGTGACCCAGTAGCGACCAGAAAAGAGGCGGATCCAGCAGCTGCGAATCGACGCCTGCAACCACAACTAGGTGAGTACACACACTCACATGCACACGCACACACACACATACACACACACACAAACAAACATAACCACACACACACATATACACATATAAATGGAGAATGGGGCCTCAGAGGGGAAGTCGGAGACTCAGGGGACAAGAGGAAGATGGGCCTGGGAAGGAAAAGTGGATGGAAGAGGAATGGGAATAGATGGACCAAGTGTGGTAAAGCAAAGTAGGTGAACTTACTGCGAGAATGGAGAAGAGAATTGAGGCAGAGAAGAAGTGAGAGTCGCGAGCTGAAGCTGCAGAAGCCATGATACGGGCCCTTGAAGGTGAATATGCTGAAGAGGGGCCATGGCATCTGGAGCAGGTACATCAATATTAAATGAGAGGTCCAAAGGAAAGAAAGAAGACAAAACTTATATTGAGGCCCTAACAGGTCACCAGGAAAGGTCGAGGAATGAAAGTGGCATGAAGTTGGGCACAGGGACAGCAGTATGGGGGCTGTGCAGGCAGGAGAAGCAGGCCCCATGCAGAGGTGCGACCAGACCACCAGGAAGTACAGGAAATAATAAAGGAGGTGATGGCTAGGTCTAAACGGGACCCAGAGACACAGAGGGAAAAGCAATGCAAGGAGAGAGAACAGGTCATTCTATATCCACCGGCTTCAGGAAAGCAAAATCAGAATCTATGACGAAAGACGGGAGAAAGAAAAGCAAGAAATTGAAAATACCATCAAACAAACAGGAGAGAAGGACGTGTCAGAACTAATAAATTTTCAGAGATTCGGGGGAACTTGAAAGAGAGAAATTGGCCAGTCAGACTGATTTTCAAGACAGAAATGGTGCGGGACAGGATCCTGAAGGAGAAACCACAGCTAAGGGAATCAACAACATACTGGAGGGTGTTCCTAGACTGCGACAGAGCAAAGAATGACAGCAGTTGAGAGAGAAGACACAGAGATAAAAGGAGTAAGAAAGAGAGATAAGGCTAGAGTCAATAGAGAAAAACCAGAGTCGAGAGGAGCAGAGTGAGCAAACACCCATAGAACCAACTTCATAACCCCACAGCCAAGCACACTATCCCAACACAAACCACACCCCACATTTAAAGCCCAAACCCCACAATATGCAGTAGAATCCCATAGCCCCCTTCCAGAAACCCCACCCCCACCCCCACAAACCCCAAAGAATACAGTGTTGGAAAGGAAACTGAAGGTATGGTACACTAACGCTGATGGAATAATGAATAATAGGGAGGAGTGGCACAAAAGAATCATAGAGGCATCACCAGACATAATAGTTCTCAGAGAAACCAAGCTCTCAGGAATGATAACAAATGCCACCTTTCCAACTGGATATCAGATCCTGAGGAAAGACAGAGGGAACAGGGAAGGTGGAGGAGTGGCACTGCTCATCAAAAACCAATTGAAATTTGTGGAGTTTGAGAGAGGAGACAGAGGAGAGGCAAGGAACTACATAATAGGAACACTTTAGACTGGAGGTCCCAAGGTGGTGATTGCAGTGATGTATAACCCACCACAGAATAGCAAGAGGCTAAGACAAGAATATAAGGAGAATAACAGAGAGTGGCCAGAAAGGCCCATGTGGGCAGGGCAAATCTACTGGTTGTGAGTGGCTTCAGTCACAAATAAATCAAGTAGCGAAAGCCAAAGCAGTTGTACAGTCACATCAGGAAGAAAACAACAGTCAAAGACCAGATAATCAGGCTGAGGAAGGAAGGAGGGAAGTTTACAAGAAATGACCTTGAAGTATGTGAGGACCTAAACATGAGATTCAAAGAAGTATTCAGAGTGGAGACAAAAAGGACTCCAAAAAGACGGAAAGGTGGGATACACCAACAAGTGCAGGACATGATACATACTATCGAAGAGGCGGTGAAGAGGCTAAGGTGATGGGGCCGGATAACATCTCTCCGGGGGTCCTGAGAGAGGAAGCAGAGGCGCTCTGTGTACCACCAACAACAATCTTCAACATATCTATCGAAAAAGGGCGACTACCTGAGGTATGGAAGAGGCAAATGTAGTCCCAATTTTTAAAAAAAGGAGCCAGACACGCAGCATTAAACTAACTACAGACCAGTGTCACTGACATGTATGCAAAGTCATGGAGATGATTATAAGGAGAAGAGTGGTGGATCACCTAGAAAGGAATGAGCTTATAAATGACAACCAGCACGGATTCAGAAACAGGAAATCCTGTCACAAACCTACTAGAGTTCTATGACAAGGTGATAGCAGTAAGACAAGAGCGAGAGAGAGGTGGGTAGATTGCGTTTTCTTGGACTGTAAGAAGACTTTTGACACAGTTCCACACAAAAAAAACTGGAGGACCAGGCAGGTATAACAGGGAAGGCACTGCAATGGATCAGATAATACCTATAGGAAGGTATCAGTGAGTCATGGTACGTGACAAGGTGTCAGAGTGGGCGCCTGTGACGAGAGGGGTTCCACAGGGGTCAGTCCCAGGACCGATGCTGTTTCTGGTATATGTGAATGAGATGACGGAAGGAATACATTGAAGTGTCCCTGTTTGCAGACGATGTGAAGTTAATGAGGAGAATTCAGTCGGAGTAGGATAAGACAGGACTACAGAGGGATCTATCTGGACAGGCTGCAGGCCTGGTCCAGCAACTGGGTCCTCGAGTTCAACCCCACCAAGCGCCAAGTCATGAAGATTGGGGAACGGCAAAGACCGCAGTGTACAGTCTAGGGGCCAAAGACTACAAACCTAACTCAAGGAAAAGGATCTTTGAGAGTGTATAATACCTAGCACATCTCCTGAGGTGCACATCAACAAAATAACTGCTGCAGCATATCGGCGACTAGCGAACCTTAGAATAGCATTCCAACATCTCAGTAAGGAGTTCTTTTGGACTCTGTGCACCGTATATATCAGGCCCATATTGGAGTATGCAGCACCAGCTTGGAATTCACACCTAGCCAAGCACGTTAAGAAATTAGAGAAAGTGCAAAGGTTTGCATCGAGACTAGTCCCGGAGCTAAGAGACATGTCCTACGAGGAGAGGTTAAGGGAAATCGACCTGACGACACTGGAGGACAGAAGGGATAGGGGTGACATGAAAACGACATAAAATACTGAGGGGAATCGACAAGGTGGACAGAAACAGTATGTTCCAGAGATGGGACACACCAACAAGGGATCACAATTGAAAATTGAGGACTCTGATGAGTCACAGGTATGTTAGGAAGTATTTCTTCAGCCATGGAGTTGTCAGGAAGTGAAATAGTCTGGAAAGTGATGTAGTGGAGGCAGGTACCATACATAGCTTTAAGAAGAGGTATGATAAAGCTTATTTAACAGGGAGAGAGTGGACCTAGTAGCGACCAGTGAAGACGGGTGGCTAGGAGCTGTAACTCGACCCCTGCAACCACAATTAGGTGAGTACAATTAGGTGAACACACACACACACACAACATTCACCCAATTCATTGATGAATTTCTGCAAGACTCTCTTAGATCACACAGGCTGTTTCATTTATTTCATACTGCTGTATCTTGATCGCTGAGCAATCCAACAAAGGTACTCCTGTATTACTCAAGCCCAGCCTCCTCTACTTCACTGTACGCAAAACGTATACTGGAGGGTGGTCATAAAATTACAATGCAGCAAAATATAACTGTGTGTATGTTTGTGTGCATGAATTTCTGTACATGTGTGCTCTTTCATATGTATACCGTACGTGTGTGTATGTGTCGTGTGGGTTCGTTAAGGAGATTTTGGAGTAATAGATACCCACATTGGAAGTCTTGGTAGTGTATAATATGATGTGATCTGAGGGGAGCCCAGAGCCTGCCTACGTCCAGCCTAGGTCTAAAGAGTACTGAGGCAGAGGGGCCTGTAGCAGCGGTTCAAATGAGCGGGACTCGTGACATTATAGCTAGCCAGGGAGCGTCTATATAAGTAATGATTTAGATTTAACAATATACTACACAGTACACAGTACTATAACTGAAAGAATCAATGATGGGATAGAACAATAAAAGAGATAGAAATGATCATTCGATCTGTATTCATGTGATCTATGGATTCTGAGGATGTACATGTACAAAGAAGAAAGTGTTTAGCAGAAAAGGCAGACTTGGTGCACTCAAGTATTTTACTGTTAAATCTCAGAATTCAGGGAGAACGTGAACAGAAAAATAAAAGAAAAATTTGCAACATTAATAAGTTGATATAGTAACATACATTAGAATTACTCTCTAGCCTAGATTATCTATCTATAGAGATTATTTACATTTAACCCCAACTCTGCTAGGGTGAGATTTACATATGCAGAATGGTTATCATCTCTGGGGTTATCAAATTCTGTTGCAATGGCTAACACATGCTGTGGTTAAGGTGGATCTGGAGTAGTATTTACAAATGAAACTTGGGAATTCCTCATTACTTGTCGTGTATGTAGAAAATAACGACAATCCGGTTGTTCATCTGTCTGGTTGTTAGAGGTAGAGGGTACAGGGTCAGGAGGATTGTCTGGATATGAGGAACATCATCATCATTGCATACTAACTTCGTATGATCTAAATGTGATTCGTTATACTGACCAGTACTGATTTCTCTAACCTTATACTTATTGCCACTGACATATTCAACTACTCGATATGGACCAACAAACTTTTGATCGAGCTTAGGCATTGCAAATGTTTCGTTAAAGTTAGTCAGTATAACTCTCGTACCTACTTTAATTTTGTTTGGCTTTGCTCAAGTATTAGTGACTCTTGTAAATTCTGCTGTTGATTTATGAAGTGTTTCTCGAATTCTTCTAAAAACACCTTGAGCTAAGCTGGTATGAGTTGCTATGAAATCATCAGGATTGTAATTTGGTTTTGGAACAGAATATAACAACTTATATGGTAAACGCTTATCTACACCGTGCAACGTATAATGTGGAGTGTCACCTATAGAAGCATTGTAAACAGTATTTATTGCACACTGGACATCTGGTATAACTTCATCACAGATTGCAATATTGGGATTGATAGTGGCTCTCAACACATCGTGTACTTTCTTATTAGTTCTTTCCGCTAAACCATTACTTGCAGGATGGTGAGGAACTATAGTCGATTTAGAGATATTGTACAGAGTACACAATTTTTCAAAAATCTCATTTCAGAATTCACCTCCATTATCTGATACTAGGGACTTTAGAGTTGTATGCCTGCAGATTATACGTTCCTTAAGTGTTTTACCTATTGTCTATTGTTTTACCTATTGTCTTATCTGCAATAGGAACTAACTCACAATATCTGGTGAAATGATCTACCATAACACACAGATGTTTGTTGCCCTGGAGGGAACATTGGAAATTAGTTAACAGATCTAGGGCAACTCTTAATCCATGGTTCACTAGTAGATATCAGTTGCCATACGAGGCCAAAAGTATTTCAATCTGGCTAATTTTACAGAACGATCCATACCAGGGTGCTCAACACCTGGTACATCATGAACTAGCTGTAACTATGTTTACTAGTGACTGTGGAATTACTAACTGGTATACCCATCTGCTAGGGGTATCCAGCTCGGCTGTGTGATACAGTAACTCTGGGTTCATGACAAAGTCACTGATGGGTGCTGGTGCTTCACAGAGAGAGTTTGATATTTCTGAAGCATTTATCAAATCACACCAGACCACATGGGATCTGCTCTTTGAGCATTCTTTACATCCTTGGCACTAAATGGAGGGTCTGCTATTTCTATGCTAACATTTCACGATAAAGCGTCTGCGACTACATTTTACTTGCCGGGTAAGTGTTCAAAGGTTGGGTTGATCTCTTGGATAGTCAAGGACCATCTGGCTAACCTTCCAGTAGGTTACTGATATATAATGATATATAATGCAAAAAGCTAAGGCTTCTTGCTCAGTTACTGTTGAATTACGTTCAGCCTTTGTAAGGACGCGGCTAGCAAATGCAACTGCGTTGTTCTTGCTATCGGTCATCTGAGCTAGGACAACACCTATGCCAATTGAACTAGCATCAGTTGTTAGATAGAAAGGAAGTATCTCTCCTAAGCAACTCAGTTAAAGGAGCTGCTATAGAAGAAAAATTAGCAATGAGAGATCTAACAAAACCTGCTAAGCCCACAAAAGATCTTACGGCATCAGCCATTTTAGGAGATGGGAACTTTAATACTGCGGTTACTTTACTTTGGTCAGTTGTAACATCTCTAGGAGTGACTACGTGACCAAGAAACTTGATTTCTGATCTGAAAAATTGACATTTAGACAGTTTGATCTTTAAATTGGTTTCTTCAAGCTTACCACGTACCACATCAAGTCTTTACAGGTGTGTTTCCACGTCTTCGGACATGACAATCACATCATCTAGGTACACCATGAGTACATTACCTATGAGGTCCCTAAATATATTAGTAATTAGCCTCGAGAAGGTGATAGGCGAAGAGTGTAAACCGAAGGCCATTCTGAGGAAATTATAATGACCTGTAGGAGTGGAAAATGCGGTTAGCTCATGGCTGTCCTCCTGGAGAGGGACTTCCTAAAACCCTTGTAACAAGTCCAGGGTCGAAAAGACTTTGTTATCTCTGATATTGCGCAAAAGGTCACCAAGTACAGGAAGTGAGAAACGATCTGGAATTGTTTTCGCATTCAACTTCCTAAAATCTTAGGTACTAGGATCAAGGGCACATTCCAGGGTGAATTATTGGGTGCAATAACACCATCAGCAAGCGTCTTATTGATAAATTCTTCTGCGACAGTCACTTGTGAACAAGGTATTCTGTATGCAGGTACATAAATAAGTCTGGTACCAGGTTCGAGTGGGATACTGTGGGACAATAAGTTCGTTATACCCATCTTCTCACCTGATAAGGCAATGGTTCTACGACGTTTGTTCAACAGATGCAACAAATGCTTAATCTCGTCTGGGAAGTCAGTGGGAGCTAAGTCTTTCTCCTCTACTGGTGGAGTGGAATGATCCAGTGGAGTGGATGGACTCTCCCCAGTTGAAATAGCACTGACCCACTGGTCAGGTGACAACACATCCTCCACACGAACAGGGTAAGGATAGTGAACAAGGTCATCAATAGCGGTATTCGCTGAGGCGAACACTGTGACCAGAAGTGTTAGCAAGGAAGAAATGGATCTTGTTATCTCTTACAACATGTAATGATGGCTCAACAAACAAACCCTTTACCTTGCAAGAATCACTCTTAACTAGGACGTTATCACCATCTGGAACATGAGGGACAACAACAGACACTCTAGTGAGTGCACTAGCTGTAACAGAAACGTCTTTCTGCAGACGGCCTGTGACATCAACAAGAGTTGGCATTATTGGTTTCAAGTAGTCATTTTCCGACAAGGCGTCCCCTGTGGAGGAACTACCACTTAAACTAGTAGTCATTGCAGGGATAGGCTCAGTACCCAAGGTTGTCTAAGGTTCCTCTGACACCTGAGGCAACTGTACACTATCTTGCATGCCTGAAGTTGTAGGAATTTGGACACAGACAAGAATGAAGGGATTACCAGTGCCTGATCGCTTGGTTACGCTACTGGAAAATGCACAGGCCTGTACAGACTTAATCCGAATTTTGTACTCTGCAGCAGTATGGCAGATCTCGGATCCAAGCTGGTAACCCCAAAATGGTACGATCAAGAAATCAATTTGTGCATGCCATCAGTAAGGATCAAGCACAATGTGTAAGTCTCTCATGGAAGCAAATCCGATTAAAAGATCACCAGGGAAACTAATCTGGTCGACAACAAGGAAGGAAAAGGTGGGGGAAGTCTGACCTTGGACATGCAGGCTAGAACCAGACACACCTCTAAGGGAGGACACATGAGTTGGTTCTACCAGAAGGACACGGCGTAACTTCTTATCCTTAAACAAACTAGACCTGATAATATTGACTTGTGCACCAGAGCCATGAACACATGAACGGGCACGTTAAGAATAGATGCTTGAACTATGGACCTATTGTCACACTGGAATTAATGTGCAAACAAAAAGGAGGATTTTCATCACAGGTTTGTTCCACTGTACCCCCAAAGACATGTGAAGCAACATCGTCAACGACACTGTCTTCCTCGAGACTGCATAAGGCATCGTAGGTATTTACGAACGGGGATAGAGTATTCATTATCACTTATGGTCACCACTGGATTGTTTGACTGGTGAGCTTGGATCCCCCCGAATTGGAAGAACGAGACTGGTTCTTGTTATCCTGAGAACCACAACCTCTATTACCTCTCCTGGTTCTGTGGTAGTAACTGCCACGGAAGGTACAGTACGGCAGGAAGGATTGAGAGTCATCATTATTACGATGCTTTCTCCTTTGACCACTGTCACAATTTACTGCAATATGACCTCGGTATCCACAGTTACTGATTGCACTGGAAGGCACTACGAGAATAACTACTGATGTGACTGACTTTGTCCAGGACTTTTTGTCGTTACACAAACAAGGGGTGGCACTGAAGGATTTATAGTCGTAGTTAATGTAGTATTGACACATGGAAAAGTACCAGGAGCACACATACCACGTGCGTGAATAAGGACTGCTAGCGGTTCCATATTCACAGTTGGAGTGTTGGAGTTATAAGCATACAAGGAAGCAGACAGCATTAATTCCTTCATAGTTCCAAAAGCTGCCAATTTACCAAACTCTGTGGTAAATCCTTTACCCCCTTCAGATATAAAATTTGAAGATTGTACTGCGTTAATGAATGATGATAAGAGGTTCGATAAACAAATCGCAAATTCCCTGAGTGATTCACCTGACAAAGGCGTGGCATTCAGTAATTCCCTAAGGATGATGTATGGATCAGACTCTGTCCTTGGGACAAGAAATTAACGGATCAAATGCTCGAAATCTGACCACGTAGTAAGATGCGCATTGTAAGAAGATTAACCACATGCACAGCAGCTGGCGATCGAGCAAGACATTCTTTTGCAATCCTAATAATACTTTCTTCTGATGGAGTACCTTCCGCCGGTACATTAGTTCGAGAACGGACGGCAGTAAATCATGCTTCAAGATTATTCACGTTGCCATTGAATAAGGGCAAAGCATCAAGAGGGTCACGAGAAAAACTATATTTTCTCGGGGTCTGTTGTGTTTTATCGGTCGGTAAGGGAACATTAGGATTGTGCACAGGTACAACATTGGCTTGACTGACGTTATTCACTAAGTCATTGCTGACATGATTGAAGAGACATGATTGAAGAAACATGATTGAAGAGACATGATTGAAAAGAGTGTACACAAAGGCAATGAAAGCAAAGAATAAGAAAAAAAAGTATATGACACAAGTTAACTTAATTTTAAGTGAGCTGTCTTTACTCTCAGTTCAATAAAGAAATTTGATAATAAAATTGGAAATCAATGCACAAATTATAAAATAAAATCACTAAATTGTATTCAAATGGAAATATGCTGAGAAAACAATTTTTCTAAAGATTGCACAAAAAACAAAATAATATATTATGCAATGATAACACAACTAAATTAATATACTGATAATAATGAACTGAATGATAATGTATCACACTCTGAGAAATTATTATGAACAAAATAGAGCACAAGAATAATACTAAAAAAAAGAATTATGACAAGAAAATAATCACTGCAAAAAAATTGCACAATAACATAAATTGCAGAATTAGTCAATGTATCAATAAAAATGCTACACAGAGAAAATAAAGCTTACTAGAAGAATAAAAACATCAAGAAATAACTGGCTTGAACACTTTAACTCTTAATCTCAAATTAGGAAAAACAAATTACTCAAAAACAGAGCAATAATAATATTTTTACTTTAAAAATTACACTAAGAGTGAATTTGTTCAAAGAAGCATCAATAATATGAATAACAAATGACACAGGATACAGAACTGAGAATTTAACACTCACAAAGTTGCAGGAACACAGATAACATCACTCACAAGTATACTTCAGGTATATTAAACTTATTGTGTAAATGTTCTTGCACTATATTCTTAACGGACAAAAATGAAATGTTTTGCACACAAGATAATGATACTACAGTTTGCAAAAAGTTCAAACAGGCGAGACACTGCATATATAATGCATATATAATGGTGCACACAGAGTTAAAATGGTAAACACAAGGAAATGCAATGAAAATAATATAAGGTGGAAGATAAAAATAATAATAATAATACACAATAATGAAATAAGATTTATACACAACACTGAAAGGACACAGGTGAAAAAAAATTACTGTACACAAAAGACAAATAATATATTTGTACACGAGAAAATAATACTTACTTCAGGTTTAGAGAATCGAGAACGAAAACAATATGTATAAAAAAAATAAACACAAAAATGAACGATAACACAAGACGAAAACATTGCTGATTAATGAGTCACGTGGAGCACTGAGTCTACACTAGGCACACGAGTCTCTCAGTAATACAAACAAATTTACACTCTAGATGTAGAAAATGTCTCAACACATACAAACAGCTTTCTATAAAAAAGGAATTGTCTCTATAATGGACTTAATTGAAGTTCTAGAAGCGGCGTCAGTTGAAGGACGAGGAAGAGTTGGTCAAGGGCTGGCAGCGCACATTCACACTTGTAGAATCTTGACGAAAATTGAAATCCAGTGACTCACACTTAGGGTTTATAAAGGTGGCACTCAGATGATATAGCTCTTGAGTCTCGACCTAGTGTGTAAGCGGTAATATAAGGGTGATAGAATCCAATATAAGGGTGGCGAAATGGCACATGTGTTGAATGGCGTCGGCCTTGTGTGGGTAGATGTTGGCACGCTGGGTCAGCGGCGTCTCCACGAGCGTGCTTGGCTGGCACACTACACCACAACTCACTGGAAAAACCTGGGTGACTTGGTAAGCCACAATTGTACCACAGGGATGGTGGTATCACTCCTACCAGCGTTGTACTGGTAGTAAAATGTGGTACTGGGGATGATAGCTTCAATGAAGAAGTTGCTTGGCTTACTTCTCTCTCTCAGCTGGGTTAGTAAGCTGGCTTAGCCTTTGACACTGGCTAGGCTGGGAGGGCTTGAAGGCTTGGAACTATGCATTCAGCAGTACTGAAGCAGATTGGTTGACTGGATGAAGCAGGCTGGGTGATTGGCTTATGATAGCTGGGTGACTGGCTCAACTGGCTTGGCTTAATTGCAAAACCTGGATCAACTCCTCGTAGGTTAGTAATAAAATAAATAAGGCACGAACTAACCAGGAAGCTTAGTAGACAAGCTGGATGGATGCTGGCTTGGCTGTGGGTTGCTGGGTGGAGTTCTCACGCACACACATACATTGACCCGGCTGGCTTGATACAATATTAATCTCCTTACAGCTGCTTAAATATCAAAATCATGCATCCCACCGCTGCCACCATTTGTCGTGTGGGTTTGTTAAGGAGATTTTGGAGTAATAGATACACACGTTGGATGTCTTGGTATCGTATAATATGAGGTAATCTGAGGGGAGCCCAGAGCCTGCCTATGTCCAGCATAGGTCTATGGAGAACTGAGGGAGAGGGGCCTGTGGCAGCGGTTCAGATGAGCTGGACTCGTGAGCGTCTATATAGGTAACGGTTTAACAGTATACTACACAGTACACAGTACTACTGATATATGTATTTATGTTTATATGAATTTCTGTACATTTGTGCACTTTCATATGTATACAGTTCACGTGTGTAGTATGTATTTATGCATGCATGTATACATATGTGTATTTCTGTATTTACATATGTAATATTCTGTATTTGTGTAAATGTTTTGTTTAGTATTTGTATTTAACTTTGCCCTGCAGTCGATATAAATAAACACAATTGGCATGTAAATAGCCTACACTTTGTCAAGTCGCCAGTGGTTTAATAGAACGAGCAGTGAAAAAAACTATTGGAGCTGAGCTCCAATAGCGATTTATATCTATGAGACTTTTAACCTGTTGGTACTATAAGTCAAGTTCTTTTGTAGTGTATTTATGGGGACAAAAATTAACTGACACTGACTTTGAACAGTGGTGTTCCAGCACTACGGTGGGGAAGCGGTACACCCGTGTGCCCGTACACGGGTGTAAGTCGATGCTCTGTGGTGGGGCATGCCAGTAGCGGCTGCTGGCTTACCGTGTAAATGTCATGTTGTAGATGATAGTTTATTCGTGAGGTAAAATGTCTAAAACCGGATTTTGCTATATGTTGGTTAGTTTAGTGGTGTTGGTGCTATAGCGGGGAGCCATCAAGACGGTGTGTCTGAGGGTGGGGTAGCCAAGGCCAGAATGCCACGCCATGACAACAGAAACCACTGGCTAACGTGTTTAGAGTCGGTCCTCTGATTATCGAGTCATGATACACCGAACATATTAATGTAAATTAATCGCCGTCAGTTAAACAGATATTAGCTTCGATTAACAATTTGTACGTATCTTTTTCCGAAAGATGCGTCGTGGAGTCCACCAACTTTGTGCTGTGAATATATGACTTTATTGGAAATATTTGTCACCAAACATTGAGAGAAAATAACATCTCTGTACCTGCCAAGCCTCGTATCTGAAGTCAACATCTCTTTCTAACTTCTGAGAATTTTCTTACCAAAATAATATTTTCCTAAAGTTCCTCTCTCCGCCTATCTGATATATGGAATCTGATTAATAATTCTTTTTATTTATGTATGTTTATTTAGACATGTTTTTATTTAGGCATGAAATCACAGCCTCCATTTTTTCAGCATTTAATAGCTCTTCAAAATATTCCCTCCTTTCCAGTACTTCCCTTTCCGCTTCCAATATCTTCCATCTTTTGTTTTTACCTGATAAATACATTTATTCCTAAAACTTTCTCATCTAATTAATGTGACTCTTAAATACTTTCTTATTCTTTGCTAAATCTGATTATAAACTCACCCACTCTTTCAGTTGCTCTCCTTTTGCACTCGCTCACTCCTCTTTTAACCTCTCTTTTTTTTCCATGTACTCATCTCTCCATATATCATTTATACATTGTAAGAAGCTTTTATTTGCTAACTTTTCTCCGTCAACACCCTCATTTCCTCTCCCTTCCATCAACCACTCCTCGTCCCTCCTGCTCACATCCTCCTATACCCTCAAACTCCTTACATTCTGAAATCTACCCCATACTATTCGGGGATATAGTTTTGGAATGGTTGGTGCTTTTATTTAATAAATGTATGAAAGAGGGGAAGGTACCTAGGGATTGACAGAGAGCGTGGATAGTTCCTTTGTATAAAGAAAAAGGAGACGAAAGAGAGTGTAAAAATTATAGGGGAATAAATCTAGTGAGTATACCTGGTAAAGTGTAGGGTAGAGTTAGTAACTAAAGAATTAAGAGTAAGACAGAGAGCAGGATCGCAGATGAACAAGAAGGCTTTAGGAAGGGTAGGGAGTATGTAGACCAAGTGTTTACAGTGAAGCATATAAGTGAACAGTATTTAGATAAGGGTAAAGAGGTTTCCGTTGCATTTATGGATCTGGAAAAGGCGTATGACAGGGTAGATAGCGGAGCAATGTGGCGGATATTGCAAATGTATGGAAAAGGTGATAGGTTACTGAAAGCAGTTAAGAGTTTCTACGAGGATAGAGAGGCTCAGAAGAGAGGGAGATTATTTTGCAGTAAAAGTACGCCTTAGACAGGGATGCGTGATGTAACCGTGGTTGTTCATTATATTTATAGATGGGGTTGTAAGAGAAGTGAATGTTCGGGTGTTGGCAAGAGGTGTGGGGTTAAGAGATAAAGAATCTAATACAAAGTGGGAGTTGTCACAGATGTTTTTTGCTGATGACACTGTGCTTTTGGGAGATTCTGAAGAGAAGTTGCAGAGGTTGGTGGACGAGTTTGGTAGGGTATGTAAAGCAAGGAAATTAAAAGTAAACATAAGAAAGAGCAAGGTGATGAGGATAACAAAAAAATTAGGTAATAAAAGATTGGATATCAGATTGGAGGGAGGGAGTGTGAAGGAAGTGAATGTTTTCAGATATTTGGGAGTGGACTTGTCAGCAGATGGGTCTATGAAAGAAGAGGGAAATCATAGAATTGTTGAGGGGAAAAAGGTGAGTGGTGCACTGAGGAGTCTGTGGAGACAAAGAACGTTATCCATGGACGCAAAGAGGGGAATGCATTAGAGTATAGTGGTACCACCTGTCTTATATGAATGCAAAACATGGGTGGTAAATGTTGCAACAAGGAGAAGGCTGGAGGCAGTGGAGATGCTTTGTCTGAGGGCAATGTGTGGTGTGACTATTATGCAGAGAATCCAAAGCTTGGAGATTAGAAGGAGGTGCGAGTTTCTAAAAGTATTATCCAGAGGGCAGTGTAAGGGTTATTGAGGTGGTTCGGACATATAGAGAGGATGGAACAAAATAAAATGACTTGGAGGGTGTATAAATCTGTAGTAGGAGGAAGGCAGGGTAACGGTCTTCCTAGGAAAGGTTGGAGGGAGAGGGTAAAGGAGGTTTTGTGTGCAAGGGGCTTGGACTTCCAGGAAGCGTGCGTGTGTTAGATAGGAGCGAGTTGAGACAAATGTTTTTGTGACTTGATGTGCTGTTGGAGTGTGAGCAAAGTAATGTTTATAAAGGGATTCAGGGAAATCGGTTAACCGGACTTGAGTCCTGGAGGTGGGAAGTACATTACCTGCAGTTTTTTTAACTGTAGTGTAGACGCACCTCTGGCAAGACAGTTATGGAGTGAATAATGATGAAAGCGTTTCTTCTTTTTCGGATCATTCTGCCCCGGTGGGAAACGACCGTTGTGTTAATAAAAGAAATTATCATTTACCCCTTGCTCCCCAAACTTACCCACTACTCCCTAAATAATAGTTTCTTCCACTTTAGCATTTATGGCTCCCACAAAAATGTCCTGAATTGATTCAGAACTCCTTAAATTCGCGATTAACGCCTCCCAGAAGTCTGTCTCTCTAAACACCTCTCTTGTCCAGTTCCATAAACATTTACTATATCCCAATTCTCCCATCCACTCCTAATAATAATAATAATCCACATAATTCTTGAATTTATTCGCCTGTACCTGCTCTTCTCTTTCCATAGTTAATCGTCTAAAATTAATATTTTTTTATTATTAACACACTGGCCATTTCCCACCAAGGCAGGGTGTCCCGAAAAAGAAAAACTTTCATCAACATTCACTCCATCACTGTCTTGCCAGAGGCATGCTTACGTTACAGTTATAAAACTGCAACATTAACACCCCTCCATCAAAGTGTAGACACTGTACTTTCCATCTCCAGAAATCAAGTCTGGCCTGCCGGTTTCGCTGAATCCCTTCATAAATGTTACCTTGAATACACTCCAACAGCATGTCAAGTTCTGAAAATCATTTGTCTCCATTCGCTACTATCTTACACACTCACGCACGCTTGCTGTAAGTCCAAGTCCAAGCCCCTCGCACACAAAACCTCCTTTACCCCTTCTCTCCAACCTTTCGTAGGCCGACGTTTACCCCGCCTTCCCTCCACTACAGATTTATGCACTCTCGAAGTCATTATATTTCGTTCCATCCTCTCTACATGTCCAAACCATCTCAATAACCCCTCCTCAGCTCTCTGGATAATAGATTTGGTAATCCCTCACCTCCTCCTAATCTCCAAACTACGGATTCTCTGCATTATATTCACACCACACATTGCCCTCAGACATGACATCTCCACTGCCTCCAGCCTTCTTGTTGCAACATTTACAACCCATGTCTCACACCCATACAAGAGTGTTGGTATAACTATACTCTCATACATTCCCCTCTTTGCTTTAATGGATAAAGTTTTTTGTCTTCACAGACTCCTCAGTGCACAACTAACCTTTTTTTCCTCGTTAATTCTATGATTCACCACATCCTTCATAGACCCATTTCCTGACACATCCTCTCCCAAATATCTGAACACATTCACCTCCTCCATACTCTCTCCCTCCAATCTGATATCCAATCTTCCGTTACCTATTTTTTTTGTTATCCTCATCACCTTACTCTTTCCTATATTTACTTTTAATTTCCCTTCTTTTACATACCCTACCAAACTCATCCACCAATCTCTGCATCTTCTCTTCAGAATCTCCCAAAAGCACAGTGTCATCAGCAAAGAGCAACTGTGACAACTCCCACTTTGTGTTAGATTCTTTATCTTTTAACCCTACACCTCTTGCCAACTTCCGAGCATTCACTTATCTTACAACTCCATCAATGAATATATTGAACAACCAGGGTGACATCACACATCCCTGTCTAAAGCCTACTTTTACTGGGAAATAATATCCCTCTCGCCTAAATACTCTAACCTGAGTCTCACTATCCTCGTAAAATCTTTTCACCGCTTTCAATAACCTACGTATTATTCCATACATTTGCAACATCTGCAACATTGTCCCCCTATCCACCCTATCATATGCCTTTTCCAAATCCATAAATGCCACAAACACCTCTTTACCCTTATCTAAATATTGTTCACCTATATGTTTCACTGCAAACACTTGGTCTACACACACCCTTCCCTTCCTAAAGCCTCCTTGTTCATCTGCTATTCTTCTCTCTGTGTTACTCCTAATTCTTTCAATAATAACTCTACACTTTAACAGGTATACTCAACAGATTTATTCCCAAATAATTTTTACACTCTCTTTTGTCCTCTTTGTCTTTATACAAAGGAACTACGCATGCTCTCTGCCAATCCCTTTGTACCTTACCCTCTTCCATACATTAATTAAATAAAAACACTAGCCACTCCAAAACTATATCCCCACCTGCCTTTAACATTTCTATCTTTATCCTATCAATCCCAGCTGTTTTACCCCCTTTCATTCTACTCACTGTCCCACACACCTCCCCCACACTCACAACTGGTTCTTCCTCACTCCTATAAGATGTTATTCCCCCTTGCCCTATACACGAAATCACAGCTTCCCTGACTTCATCAACATTTAGAAATTTCTCAAAATATTCCCTCCATCTTCCCGATACCTCTAACTCTCCATTTAATAACTCTCCTCTCCTATTTTTAACTGTCAAATCCATTCTTTCCCTAGGCTTTCTCAACTTATTAATCTCACTCCAAAACTTTTTCTTATTTTCAACAAAATTTGTTGATAACATCTCACTCAGTCTCTCATTTGCTCTCTTTTTACATTGCTTCACCACTCTCTTTACCTCTTTTTTTCTCTCCACATACTCCTCCCTCTTTGCATCACTTCTACTTTGTAAAATCCTCTCTTATGCTATCTTTTCACTCTTACTACTCTCTTTACATTATTCCACCAATTGCTGTTCTTTCCTCCCGCACCCACTTTCCTATAACCACAAACTTCTGCTGAACACTCTAACCCACTGCCTATACTCTCAAAAGCCCATCTGTTCTCCAACAGTTGTTTATATCTTACCCTAACTGCCTCCTCCTTTGGTTTATAAATCTTCACTTCTCTCTTACTTGCTGTTTCCATTCTCCCTGTATCCCATCTACCTTTTACTCTCAATTTAGCTACAACTAAAAAGTGATCTGATATATCTGTGGCCCTCTATAAATATGTGCATCCTGAAGTCTGCCCAACAGTCTTTTATCTACCAGTACGTTGTCCAACAAACTACTGTCATTTCGCCCTACATCATATATTGTATACTTATTTATCCTCTTTTTCTTAAAATATGTTACCTATAACCAAACCCCTTTCTATACAAAGTTCAATCAAATGCTCCCCATTATCAATTACACCTGGTACCCCAAACGTACCTACCACACCCTCTCTAAACGCTTCTCCTACTTTAGCATTTAGGTCCCCTACCACGATTACTCTCTCACTTGGCTCAAAAGTTCCTACACACTCGCTTAACATCTCCCAAAATCTCTCTCTCTCTCTTTTACACACCTCTCTTCTCCAGGTGCATACACACTTATTATGACCCACTTTTCACATCCGACCCTTATTTTAATCCACATAATCCTTCAATTTATACATTTATATTCTGTCTTCTCTCTCCATAACTGATCCTTCAACATTATTGCCACCCCTTCCTTAGCTCTACCTCTCTCAGATACTCCTGACTTTATTCCATTTATTTCTCCCAACTGAAACTCGCCTACCCCCTTCAGCTTTGTTTCGCTTAGGGCCAGGACATCCACCTTCTTTTACTTCATAACATTAGCAATCATCTCTTTCTTATCATCCGCACTACATCCACGCACATTCAAACATCCCAATTTTATAAAGTTTTCCTTTTCCTTTTTTTTATAGTAATTTATACAGGAGAAGTTTTTACTAGCCCATTGCTCCCGACATTTAGTTGCCTCTTACGACACGCATAGCTTACGGAGGAAAAATTCTGTTCCACTTCCCCATGGAGATAAGCAGAAATAAACAAGAACAAGAACTAGGAAGAAAAAACCAGAGGGGTTAGTATCAATATGCTTGTACATGTATGTGTAGTGTGACCTAAGTGTAAGTAGAAGTAGCAAGACGTACCTGAAATCTTACATGTTTATGAGACAGAAAAAGACACCAGCAATCCTACCATCATGCAAAACAATTTAGGCTTATGTTTCACACTCAATTGGTAGGACGGTAGTACCTCCCTGGGTGGTTGCTGTCTACCAACCTACTACCCCATGCTAACCATTATTTCTAGTTATCTCAGGTAGACCCCGTTTAACTACATTTATTCCTTCCTTCCAAGATTCTCCTAACCCATTTATTTAGCTTTTTTTCGCATATGGCATCCAGATTCTTTTCATTATTAACATTCACAATTATTTATTCTATACCTTTTACGACACTTATTGCTTATGCAGGAAGAGTTCTTCTCCACTTCCCCTTACAGATGAAAGGAAAAACTATAATAAAACGAACTATTAAGAAATTAGAAGGAAGCTGAGAGCAGTGTGTACACATGTACATGCACACCTGTAATTGTTTTACACAATGGTAGATTGCTGGCGTCCTTTTAGTCTGTCTCATAAACACATAAGGTGACCGGTACATATTGCTGCTACTACTACTAGAGTGACCCAGTAGCGGCCAGTGTAGAGGCCGGGCCAGGAGCTATGTCTCTACCCCTGCAACCAAAACTAGGTGAGTACAACTAGGTGAGTACATGCGGCGATGAATGTTCATGAATATGTACAGTGTACACACACACTTACCTGAATTTCCTCAAAGGTCTTTTTCAGCATAATGCAGGACAGATACGTGGCCATATAAGGACACTTACAGATAATAACATTTACCTCACTGGTGTGGGTGTCGCCCTCTCATGGGAACGACGGCTACCACAAAGCTAAAGTCTCTACTACCAACACCTTCTTCCTGGAGCTTCCTAAGAGGCACTAGTCGTCGCCTCCCTCCCCTCCGCCTCCAGGTCCCTCGCAGAAGGTTTTAATAGATGCTTGGACCCACAAACCCTTCAAACGCGCTTTAAGGTTTCTTCCCATTCAAGGTCGGTTATGAGCTCTTCATCCCTTCATCACCTCCCATTCTTTCCCCTACACGCTGTATGAGCCCTACTGGTTTAGCGCCCCTCAAGAATGAAACAACAGTCCAGGTCATTCCTATGAGTCACTAGTGACTACTCTGCCCCCCCCCCCTCACCTTCCAGACCACCACAAGACCTCTTGCAAGAGGCACTGGTGACGGGTTCTTGATGCAAGGAACTGGAATTTCCTTCCATTTACTTGTCTCAAACCCTCCCACACCTCAGGCGCTGTATGACCCCCTACTGGTTTGGTGCTCCCTTCCAAATACAGCAATAATCAAGCGGTACTAATCAATGCCTTCACTCCCATGTCAGCCTCCTGGTCCCTCCCACCCAGCACCAGCCAGTGCCTCACCCTCCCCTCTCCTCCCTCCTCCTCCCCCCCTCCTCCTCTCCCCTCCCATCCTCCCTTCAACACCACCCCTCCCTCCTCCCTCCCCTCCTCCTCTCCCCACCTACCTTCCCCACCTCCCCTCCCTCCTCTCCTCCCTCTCTTCCTCCCTCCCTCCTCCCCTCCCCTCCTCCTCCCTCCTCCCTTCCCTCTCTCGCCACATCTACCGTTGTTTTCTTATCGTCTTCATCAAACTTTCTCCACCAAGTCTCCGTCAAGTTTTGCTTCCATTACTCATCTTATCGAGTCAGCTATTAATATATATTTTCTCATAATTCCCCTCAAGTTTTTTCCATCCAAGTTGTTTACAGTTTAGCGCTGAGGTCTGGTTTCGCATCCAGTAAAAAAAAAAAAAAATCACCAAATAGTATCGCTTTATATATTCATAATACATTTCAAATTATATATCCTCTATGTGCAATTAAAACTATTTTTAACGGTAAATTATATACTATGATCCGATGGGGGTCAAAATAAGTATTTGTTCTTAAAGAGTTTTTAATGCAGTTGACAGCCACTCCAACCTTGGACTGCTTGGGGATGAACTGGGGGAAGAGGGGGGAGGGGGGGGCTAAGGAAAGAAGACGTATTCGAAAATCTTATTTCCATTTGGTTCCATCGTAGTGGATAATAATGTATCATAGATAGCGATTGGTTTTGAAATGAGATTAGGATGGTAAACAATTCTTATTCTATAAATATGAGTGTGGGGTAAAGAAGACTTATTAGCAGTCTGGTGTCCCTTGCACTAGTCCACGAAAGAGAAGTATCCAAATAATATTTGCAGTTGTCCCAACTATGAACACATCATCGAGTTATTTATGCAATGTGCGTTTCTCGTGGACTTGTTAGCAATACCCATAAGGGATAGATGAAATAATTTGTTTATATTGCATCACTTTATTAGGGTAAACTGGGATATTTAGTAACAATTTCATTATTCTTTATTGCGATTAGTTTGTCATGTCAAACCATTTTCAAGTATCACATGTATCACAGAGTTGTTTACATCAACACACTCTCACACGACAGTGAGGTTATTAATTCAGACTGGTGTCTAGCGTTAACTTTTACAGAACGACGTCTCCTTGTGTTCGAGTGAATACTTTTCATTTTGATAAATTAGACACATATGCAACACGTGGGTATGTTTAATGAGGAAACGTTTCGCCACACAGCGGCTTCATCAGTCCATACAAAGGAGAATGGTGAAGAACAGGAGGAGTTTGAGGTAATCAGTCCCTCAGCCTTGAGTCGATGTAATCAGTCCATCAGTCTCGATGGACTGACCTAACCCTTGGGCATGACCTACTTCCACATCTGTTAAATGTGACACCACCTACTACTGCTGCACCTCACCTGCCTACAGTATATATGAGGGACTTATTACATCGACTCAAGGCTGAGGGACTGATTACATAAAACTCCTCCTGTTCTTCACCATTCTCCTTCGTATGGACTGATGAAGCAACTGTGTGGCGAAACATTTCCTCATTAAAGGTATCTAAGTGTTGCATATGTGTCTAATGCATCAACTTGTCGGTTCTCTGGACCATTCATCTACACTTTTCATTTTCACTGAAATAAGAATTTATCATCTCTAAATAGTTTTATGAGCAAGTACTGTGTGCTGGGTACAACCAGATGTCTGTTGGCGGCTTCTCTTCATTTCCACATTATATTGTGTACTTGTGATGTATTACTCTAGACACTACACTGAAAAGATCAATCATCCTATGACTTTGTCTTATTGTCTTTAATCATCTAAAGCTAAAAACACATTATTTACGTGGCATCCCGTATGTTGTGATTATATCTGGCCATTCTCCCCACCAGACACATTAGTTTCATTCCCAGTTATATCATACCAAAACTATAAATAAGACTGATCAGGTGTGAACTCGATGCTGGTGATACATACGCCACGATTACCCTGGTAGTGAAGTGATACATACTCCACGATTAATCTGGTAGTGAAGTGATACATACTCCACGATTACCCTGGTAGTGAAGTGATACATACTCCACGATTACCCTGGTAGTGAAGTGATACATACTCCACGATTACCCTGGTAGTGAAGTGATACATACCCACGATTACCCTGGTAGTGAAGTGATACATACTCCACGATTACCCTGGTAGTGAAGTGATACATACCCCACGATTACCCTGGTAGTGAAGTGATACATACTCCACGATTACTCTGGTAGTGAAGTGATACATACTCCACGATTCCCTCTGGTAGTGAAGTGATACATACTCCACGGTTACCCTAGTAGTTAAGTAATACATACTCACGATTACCCTGGTAGTGAAGTGATACATACCCACGATTACCCTGGTAGTGAAGTGATACATACCCACGATTACCCTGGTAGTGAAGTGATACATACTCCACGATTACCCTGGTAGTGAAGTGATACATACTCCACGATTACCCTGGTAGTGAAGTGATACATACTCCACGATTACCCTGGTAGTGAAGTGATACATACTCCACGATTACCCTGGTAGTGAAGTGATACATACTCCACGATTACCCTGGTAGTGAAGTGATACATACTCCACGATTACCCTGGTAGTGAAGTGATACATACTCCACGATTACTCTGGTAGTGAAGTGATACATACCCCACGATTACCCTGGTAGTGAAGTGATACATACTCCACGATTACCCTGGTAGTGAAGTGATACATACTCCACGATTACCCTGGTAGTGAAGTGATACATACTCCACGGTTACCCTAGTAGTTAAGTAATACATACTCCACGTTACCCTAGGTAGTAAGTGATACATACCCACGATTACCCTGGTAGTGAAGTGATACATACTCCACGATTACCCTGGTAGTGAAGTGATACATACTCCACGATTACCCTGGTAGTGAAGTGATACATACTCCACGATTACCCTGGTAGTGAAGTGATACATACTCCACGATTACCCTGGTAGTGAAGTGATACATACCCCACGATTACCCTGGTAGTGAAGTGATACATACTCCACGATTACTCTGGTAGTGAAGTGATACATACTCCACGATTACCCTGGTAGTGAAGTGATACATACTCCACGGTTACCCTAGTAGTTAAGTAATACATACTCCACGGTTACCCTGGTAGTAAGTATACATACTCCACGATTACCCTGGTATTGAAGTGATACATACTCCACGATTACCCTGGTAGTGAAGTAATACATACTCCACGATTACCCTGGTAGTGAAGTGCTACATACTCCACGATTACCCTGGTAGTGAAGTGATACATACTCCACGATTACCCTGGTAGTGAAGTGATACATACTCCACGGTTACCCTAGTAGTTAAGTAATACATACTCCACGATTACCCTGGTAGTGAAGTGATACATACTCCACGATTACCCTGGTAGTGAAGTGATACATACTCCACGATTACCCTGGTAGTGAAGTGATACATACTCCACGATTACCCTGGTAGTGAAGTGCTACATACTCCACGATTACCCTGGTAGTGAAGTGATACATACTCCACGATTACCCTGGTAGTGAAGTGATACATACTCCACGGTTACCCTAGTAGTTAAGTAATACATACTCCACGATTACCCTGGTAGTGAAGTGATACATACTCCACGATTACCCTGGTAGTGAAGTAATACATACTCCACGATTACCCTGGTAGTGAAGTGATACATACTCCACGATTACCCTGGTAGTGAAGTGATACATACTCCACGATTACCCTGGTAGTTAAGTAATACATACTCCACGATTACCCTGGTAGTGAAGTAATACATACTCCACGATTACCCTGGTAGTGAAGTGCTACATACTCCACGATTACCCTGGTAGAGAATGGTATCTTGAAAGACTCTTTGTTTAATTCCTCGGAGTCATTTCTTAGAGTTTCCTGTCATGTATATGTTGCTTTATTATTAAGTTCGACTTTAAAGGTTTGGTGATACCAACAATGTGTAGATATAGACACACAATAAATTCCTTGAATTGTGCATATGCGTCTTTATCTACATTATTAAGTTTACACTTTCTTCTAGCGAGATGACAGATGTAATATTCGTCACTTGGATCTGTTCCTTATCTGATATCTGGAGTTGCTTCTCTCTGTCTGTATTCTTGTTTTTCATCTAATCTATCCCCCTCTGATTTTCAGGACCTTACATGACCTGGGGTTGGAATACAATAGCTATTTGTACCGTACTTGCATTTAATCTGTCTTCCTATAGTTTATTTCATCAGTCGCCTGAATTACTCTCGTTTACAAATACTGTAACAGACAGAGTAGGGATCCTAGTTCTTGTCCTTCACTAATCCTGCTTATTGCTCTTATATTTTAATTTATTTCCCACTGTCATTCTCTCTTATATCTTTTGGATGTATCCTGAACAACTGTTGCACATTTCAAGTCATCCTGTTATTCTCCTAGTCTGTTGATAAACCTTCTGTATGGAACTATGGTAAAGGGACCTCACATAATGTGAGACTATTCGGTCTGCCTGTTCTTCCTTGCTTCGTTTCCCTGTAATCGTCGTAAAACTAAAGTAGGTTCATGAGGCATGATTTACCGTTCTTAAATCCGTTTTCTGTAATGAAGCCAATTCCTTCCACGTACTTTACCGGTCTTAATCTGATTAAACTTTTCATTAGTGTTTGTGTGAATGAATGGTTCAGAGAACCGACGAGTTGGTAAATTAGACACATATGCAACACTTGGGTATCTTTATTGAGGAAACGTTTCGCCACACAGTGGCTTCATCAGTCCATACAAAGGAGAATCGTGAAGAACAGGAGGAGTGTGAGGTTGTCAGGCCCTCAATCTTGAGACGATGTCTCAAGATTGAGGGCCTGACAACCTCACACTCCTACTGTTCTTCACGATTCTTCTTTGTATGGACTGATGAAGCCACTGTGTGGCGAAACGTTTCCTCAATAAAGATACCCAAGTGTTGCATATGTGTCTAATTTACCATTAGTGTTTGTGCGTCCGCATGATTGTGTGTGTGTACGCAATTTCATTTACTCATATATAGTTGCAGAGGTCGAGTCTCAGCTCCCGGCCCCGTCTCTTAGCTGACTGCTACTGTGTTCACTCTCTCCAGGCTTCGACCTGGCTTAAACCTATGTATGGCTTCCGCCTCTACTACGCCACTGTGTACACCGTCCCACTTACGGACTACTCAAAGTGTGAAGAAATACTTCCTAACATCCCAGTTACTCATCTGTGTTTTCAACTTCCAGCTATGTCCTTGTGTTCCTGTTTCCCATCCTCTAACAATCTGTCCCTTTCCACCCTAACAATTTCTCTCAGTATTTAGTCCCCTTAGCTCTGGGACTAATCTCGTTTCATACCTCTGCACTTTTTTTTCACTTGCTTCAGTAGGTGTGGATTCCATGCTGATGGTACCTGACGTACACGGTGTACAGTGTCGTGAAGGATTCCTTGATAAGATTTCTGAAAGCTATTCTTAGATTTGCCAGACTCGCATTTGCTGCAGCAGTTATTTGGTTGATATGCGCCTTCTTGAGTGAAGGCGCATTGCCTTGTCCTTCCCCAATATCATAACTTTGCACTTGGTGGGGATAAATTTAAGTAGCCATTCGTTAGGCCAGGCCTGCAGCCCGTCCGGATCCAGTTGTAGTCTTTCATGGTCCTTAAATGTGTGCGTTCTCCTCATTAATTTCACAACATATGCGAACAGATACCTCTTACTCTACCCGTTCAGCCATGTAGTTCACGTATATTCTTAACATGCACCCATTCCGACGTCACTTCTCGGACAATCACTCACTGTTTGCTTTCTGCTACATATTCCTTAATCCATTGTAGTGCCTTCCTTGTTATTCATTATTCCTGCCTTTTCCAGTCTCTTTTTTTTTGTGTGTTTACTCACCTATTTGCCCGTCTTTTCGCTGGTTGCTACTAAGACCACTCTCTCATTGGTCCATGAGCTTTATCGTATCTCTTCTTAAAGCTATGTATGGATCGTGCCTCCACTACATCACTCTCCAGATTGTTCCACTTCCTGACAACTCTATGACGGAAGAAATACTTCCTAACATCCCTGTGTTTCATCTGAGTTTTCAACTTCCAGTTGTGATCCCTTGTTGCTGGGTCTCATCTCTGAAACATTCTGTCCATATCCGCCGTGTCACTTCCTCTCAATATTTTATATGTCGTTATCATGTCCACTCTATCCTCTAGTGTCGTCAGGTTGATTTCCCTTAACCTCTGCTTAGCTCCGGGATTAGTTTTGTTGCAAACTTTTGCACTTTCTCAAATTTCATGAAGTGTTTGACCAGGTGTGGGTTCCATAATGGTGCTGCATACTCCAATATGGGCCTGACATACACGGTGTAGAAGAGTCTTGAATGATTCCTTACTCAGGTGTCGAAACGCTATTCTTAGATTTGCCAGGCTCCTGTATGCTGCAGCAGTTATTTGGTTGATGTGCACGTAAGACGTGCTCGGTATTATAATCACCCCAAAATCCTTTTCCTTGATCGAAGTTTCCAATATTTGGCCCCCTAGGCGCTACTCTGTCTGGCCTTGACCTTCCTCAATCTTCATGACTTTGCACTTGGTGGGGTTACATTCCAGGAATCAGTTGTTGGACCAGGCTTGCAGGCTGTCCAGATCCCTTTGTAGTCCTACCTGATCCTCATCCATTTAAATTCTCCGCATTAGCTTCACATCGTCAGCAAACAGTGACATCTCATAATCTATCACATCCGTCATGCCAATCACATATTCCAAAAATAGCACTGGCCCTAGTACTGACCCTTGTTGAATCCCGCTCGTCACAGCCGCCCAGTCTGACACCTCGTCACGTACCATCACTCGTTGTTTCCTCCCTGTCAGGTATTCTCTTATCTATTGCAGTGCCTTTCCAATTATTCCTGCCTGCTCCTCTAGTTTTTGCACTAATCTCTTGTGTGTGTGGAACTGTGTTTTAAGCCTACTTACAGTCCAGTAGGTTTGTGACACTGGATTTCCCCTCCTTGAAACCATGATGGTTATAGTGTATAAGTTCATTCCTTTCTAGATGCTCCACCCTCTTCTGATACTCTTCACCATGACTTTGCATACTATGCATATCAGTGAAACTGGTCTGTAGTTAAATGCTACCTGTTTGTCTCCTTTCTTGAAGATTGGGACTACATTTGCTGTCTAGCACACATCAGATAGTTGCCCTATTGTCGTCAGTGCACACACATTGCCTCTACTTCCTCTCTCAGAACCCATTGAGAGATGTTGTTTGGTTCCACCACCTTTGAGATATCTAGTTCCCCCAGCAGCCTCTTCACCTCCTCCTCCTCGGTTGTGCGTAGTGTGTCCAGCACCTGTTGGTGTACTATACCATCCCAGTTTGCTGGAGACCTTTCTGTCTCACTGAAAATGCTTCCTCACATCTCGTGTTGGATTCTTCACATACTTATTGGTCGTTTCTAGCGACCATCCCCCTTCCTTCCTCAGCCTGATTACCTGGTCCTTGACTGTTGTTTTCCTCCTGATGTGGCTGTACAACAGCTTTGGGCCAGATTTGGCCTTCTATGCTAAGTCATTCTCGTATTGCTTCTGGGCCTCCCTCCATATTCATGCACATTTCGTTTCTGGCTTCTCGGCTAATCTCCTTATTTTTCTGGGTCCTTTGTCTTCTGTCCTTTTTTTCATTTTCTATTACACTTACTTTTAAACTCATTACACATTTGGGTAAATCAAGAGCTCAGTGTCTCACAGGATCTGAGTGGCGGTCCTGCGAGATGGTCGCTCAGTGTCTCACAGGATCTGAGTGGCGGTCCTGCGAGATGGTCGCTCAGTGTCTAACAGGATCTGAGTGGCGGTCCTGCGAGATGGTCACTCAGTGCCTCACAGGATCTGAGTGGCGGTCCTGCGAGATGGTCGCTTAGTGCCTCACAGGATCTGAGTGGCGGTCCTGCGAGATGGTAGCTCAGTGTCTCACAGGATCTGAGTGGCGGTCCTGCGAGATGGTCGCTTTCCCTCTATTTTTTCTCACTCCTGCCACTCTAACTTCCCCCCTGCCACCCTTACTTCCCTCCAACCTCCCTATCCTTCCTCCCATCTCTCTATCCTCCCTCCTACCACCCTAACTTCCTTCCCACCACCCAGTCCTCTCTCCTACCACCATAACCTCTCTCCTATTCCCCTAACCTCCCTCCCACCACCCAGACCTCCCTTCTACCACCCTAACTTCCCTCCTCTCACTCTAACCTCCCTCCTACCGCCATAGTCTCCCTCCTATCACCCTAACCTCCCTTCCATCCCTTTAACCTTTCTCCAATCCCTTTCACCTCTCTCCCACCACCCAGACCTCCCTTCTACCACTCTTACCTCCCTCCTACCACCCCAACCTTCTTCCAACCCCCCTAACCTTCCATCTATCTCTCCATTCTCCCTCCCACCACCCTAACCTCCCTCCAACCCTCCTAACCTTCCTCCCATCTCTCTATCCTCCCTCCCACCACCCTAACCTTCCTCCCATCTCTCTATCCTTCCTCCTACCACCATAACCTCCCTCCAACTCCCCTTACCTTCCTCTCATCTCTCTAGCCTCCCTCCCAACACCCTAACCTCCCTCCCACCACCCTAAACTCCCTCCCACCACTCTAACCTCCCTCCCACCACCATAACCTTCCTCCCTCCTTATCACCTCTTTCTTTCCCCTTCTCTGTGTTTCTGGTATGTCATCCTTGGTAAATTTGGAATCACATTAAAATTTGTCCTGTAAATTTAATTTTCTTTCAAAACAAGGTTTGTCGCATCGATGTTTACAAGACGCTTCTCGTTGGTTGTTCTCAGTCCTTCCTGTAAGCGTCTAAAACTAGGAATACTGAAATATCGTTTTTCTTCTCCTTCACCGCCTATAATATATATCATATACATCACCTTATTCTTTGCCTTTATTCAGTTCTCTTTTATATCTAAGTTTACTTTTTGCCCGAATATTATGATGTTTTTTTTCCAAGCATCATGGACCTCTTGCCTCATCATTCGTTCCCTGTCCTACCCTTCTGACAGGTCTCATTTTTCCCATTTTATGTCACCAACCTCTTCCTAGCTCCTCGTCTAAGTAGAGTTTTCTTGGTTTCGCTCCTTCGTCCCATTTTCACCTGCCTTATTATTTCTTCTTTGCGTTCCTTTATCTCGCCTTTCAGATTTCCCTCCACTTTCTCCGCCTCTGCATTAAGTACTCAACTCCTATTTGAGTTCATTAACCCATCCTCTTGCCTATTATTACATTTTCCAAGATTTTCACTTCCAGTTTGCCTCCGACTTTTATCATATCTTTCCTCCCAGCTAGCATCTCTTCCCAGTATTTTCAACTTTTCCAATACCACAGCCCATTCACTTCCCTCATCTTTCATTGTTAGCGCTTGGTATTTCAAGTTACAAAGTGAGGCCCATTACGGGTACAGCCAGGTAAAGCCTCCATCACTCCTTCCGCTGAATAATCCACACAGGTTTGGCGCTTTATTAATATATAATGTACGAAATACGTACCTGTTAGTGTGGCACAGCCTTAGCTTCGCTCTACGTATTTTCTTACAGTTTCATAGTTGTTTCTGTTTGTGTTTTGTCCAATTTATACTTGTTAAATTTCATTCCCATGCACTTAAACCACACGTGTTTTAATTTCTAGCACACAATCCATTAACCCATGTGTGAGGAAACCCACTTCTTTGGTCTTTGTTCGCACTCTCAGTTTAATTGTAAAACCATATTTTTTAACCTTCTTTAGTGTAATTTATTCATAATAAAATTTTCTCCTAATGCTCTCACACGTCGTATATGGAAACCCTCTTCTCGTGGATATTTATCACTATTCTCTCTCTCACCCCTCACTCTTTACTCTCTACTAGCCTTATTTCCACAATATTTCTCTGTTTATTAAATATTTTTGCTTCTGTCTCTTTACAACTAATCTTTATCGTGACCTATATTGTTTACTTTAAGCTGCAACACTTTCGTAAAGTTCTTCACTATATTTACCCTGGAAGAGTCCCACTCATCTGGACTCCTGCACCATATTTACCCTGGAAGAGTCCCACTCATCTGGACTCCTGCACCATATTTACCCTGGAAGAGTCCCACTCATCTGGACTCTTGCACCATATTTACCCTGGAAGAGTCCCACTCATCTGGACTCCTGCACTATATTTACCCTGGAAGAGTTCCACTCATCTGGACTCTTGCACTATATTTACCCTGGAAGAGTCCCACTCATCTGGACTCCTGCACCATATTTACCCTGGAAGAGTCCACTCATCTGGACTCTTGCACATATTTACCCTGGAAGAGTCCCACTCATCTGGACTCTTGCACCATATTTACCCTGGAAGAGTCCCACTCATCTGGACTCTGCACATATTTACCCTGGAAGAGTCCCACTCATCTGGACTCTTGCACCATATTTACCCTGGAAGAGTCCCACTCATTTGACTCTTGCACCATATTTACCCTGCAAGAGTCCCACTCATCTGGACTCCTGCACCATATTTACCCTGGAAGAGTCCCACTCATCTGGACTCTTGCACCATATTTACCCTGAAGAGTCCCACTCATCTGGACTCCTGCACCATATTTACCCTGGAAGAGTCCCACTCATCTGGACTCTTGCACCATATTTACCCTGGAAGAGTCCCACTCATCTGGACTCCTGCACCATATTTACCCTGGAAGAGTCCCCTCATTGGACTCTTGCACCATATTTACCCTGGCAAGAGTCCCACTCATCTGACCCCTTGCACCATATTTACCCTGGAAGAGTCCCACTCATCTGGACTCTTGCACCATATTTACCCTGAAGAGTCCACTCATCTGGACTCCTGCACCATATTTACCCTGGAAGAGTCCCACTCATCTGGACTCTGCACCATATTTACCCTGGAAGAGTCCCACTCATCTGGACTCCTGCACCATATTTACCCTGGAAGAGTCCACTCATCTGACTCTTGCACCATATTTACCCTGGAAGAGTCCCACTCATCTGGACTCTTGCACCATATTTACCCTGGAAGAGTCCCACTCATCTGGACTCCTGCACCATATTTACCCTGGAAGAGTCCCACTCATCTGGACTCTTGCACCATATTTACCCTGGAAGAGTCCCACTCATCTGGACTCCTGCACCATATTTACCCTGGAAGAGTCCCACTCATCTGGACTCTTGCACCATATTTACCCTGGAAGAGTCCCACTCATCTGGACTCTGCACCATATTTACCCTGGAAGAGTCCCACTCATCTGGACTCCTGCACATATTTACCCTGGAAGAGTCCCACTCATCTGGACTCCTGCACCATATTTACCCTGGAAGAGTCCCACTCATCTGGACTCTTGCACCATATTTACCCTGGAAGAGTCCCACTCATCTGGACTCCTGCACCATATTTACCCTGGAAGAGTCCCACTCATCTGGACTCTTGCACCATATTTACCCTGGAAGAGTCCCACTCATCTGGACTCTTGCACCATATTTACCCTGGAAGAGTCCCACTCATCTCGACTCTTGCACCATATTTACCCTGGAAGAGTCCCACTCTTTCTGGACTCTGCACCATATTTACCCTGCAAGAGTCCCACTCATCTGGACCCCTGCACCATATTTACCCTGGAAGAGTCCCACTCATCTGGACTCTTGCACCATATTTACCCTGGAAGAGTCCCACTCATCTGGACTCTTGCACCATATTTACCCTGAAGAGTCCCACTCATCTGGACTCTTGCACCATATTTACCCTGGAAGAGTCCCACTCATCTGGACTCTTGCACCATATTTACCCTGGAAGAGTCCCACTCATCTGGACTCTGCACCATATTTACCCTGGAAGAGTCCCACTCATCTGGACTCTGCACCATATTTCCCTGGAAGAGTCCCACTCATCTGGACTCTTGCACCATATTTACCCTGGAAGAGTCCCACTCATCTGGACTCTTGCACCATATTTACCCTGGAAGAGTCCCACTCATCTCGACTCTTGCACCATATTTACCCTGGAAGAGTCCCACTCATTTGGACTCTTGCACCATATTTACCCTGCAAGAGTCCCACTCATCTGGACTCCTGCACCATATTTACCCTGGAAGAGTCCCACTCATCTGGACTCTTGCACCATATTTACCCTGGAAGAGTCCCACTCATCTCGACTCTTGCACCATATTTACCCTGGAAGAGTCCCACTCATTTGGACTCTTGCACCATATTTACCCTGGAAGAGTCCCACTCATCTGGACTCCTGCAATATATTTTCCCTGGAAGAGTCCCACTCATCTGGACTCTTGCACCATATTTACCCTGGAGGAGTCCCACTCATCTGGACTCCTGCACTATATTTTCCCTGGAAGAGTCCCACTCATCTGGACTCTTGCACCATATTTCCCTGGAAGAGTCCCACTCATCTGGACTCTTGCACCATATTTACCCTGGAAGAGTCCCACTCATCTGGACTCCTGCACTATATTTTCCCTGGAAGAGTCCCAATCATCTGGACTCTTGCACTATATTTACCCTGGAAGAGTCCCACTCATCTGGACTCTTGCACCATATTTACCCTGGAAGAGTTCCACTCATCTGGACTCCTGCACTATATTTTCCCTGGAAGAGTCCCACTCATCTGGACTCCTGCACTATATTTACCCTGGAAGAGTCCCACTCATCTGGACTCCTGCACTATATTTACCCTGGAAGAGTCACACTCATCTGGACTCCTGCACTATATTTACCCTGGAAGAGTCCCACTCATCTGGACTCCTGCACTATATTTTCCTTGGAAGAGTCCCACTCATCTGGACTCCTGCACTATATTTACCCTGGAAGAGTCCCACTCATCTGGACTCTTGAACTATATTTACCCTGGAAGAGTCCCACTCATCTGGACTCTTGCACCATATTTACCCTGGAAGAGTCACACTCATCTGGACTCTTGCACCATATTTACCCTGGAAGAGTCCCACTCATCTGGACTCTTGCACTATATTTACCCTGGAAGAGTCCCACTCATCTGGACTCCTGCACTATATTTACCCTGGAAGAGTCCCACTCATCTGGACTCCTGCACCATATTTACCCTGGAAGAGTCTCACTCATCTGGACTCTTGCACTATATTTACCCTGGAAGAGTCCCACTCATCTGGACTTCTGCACCATATTTACCCTGGAAGAGACCCACTCATCTGGACTCCTGCACTATATTTACCCTGGAAGAGTCCCACTCATCTGGACTCTTGCACCATATTTACCCTGGAAGAGTCCCACTCATCTGGACTCCTGCACTATATTTACCCTGGAAGAGTCCCACTCATCTGGACTCTTGCACTATATTTACCCTGGAAGAGTCCCACTCATCTGGACTCCTGCACTATATTTACCCTGGAAGAGTCTCACTCATCTGGACTCTTGCACTATATTTACCCTGGAAGAGTCCCACTCATCTGGACTCCTGCACCATATTTACCCTGGAAGAGACCCACTCATTTGGACTCCTGCACTATATTTACCCTGGAAGAGTCCCACTCATCTGGACTCTTGCACCATATTTACCCTGGAAGAGTCCCACTCATCTGGACTCCTGTTAGGGAAGACCTTAAGTGATACTTGTGCGAGGTAAATATATTTTATGCTCTCGTCTTGTAATATGTCATATAAATCACAATTTTGTTAAATTATCTTTCTGTTTGTGCGTGAATTCACTCACCGAGTTGTGTTTAGTAGTCTTACTACTACTATCCTGCTTCTTAACCTACATTTGACCGGACTAACATTTTAATTTCTAGCAACTACAGCACTATCAAACCTACGCTTGAAACTGTGTATGAAATTTGCGTCCACTACTCATTCAGTTCATTTCCCTTATTACCTAACCCAAGACTGAACAAGTATTTAGTAACATTCCTATGGCTCTTGTGCCTCTCATATCAGTCTCTAAGTGTGACCTGTCTGTTCATCTTGGCATCTTGTATATATCACTCATGTCATCTTGGTATTTCTTCTTAAGTCTTAGGTTCAGTTCACTGCAGGTCACTGGAGTTTCTAAGCGTACTTGACAAGCTGTGGCTCTCATTAAGGAAGTGTTTCGCCACACAGTGGCTTCATCTGTTCAATACAAAGAACAACGGTGGGAAAAGAGGAGGAGTTTGAGGTAATCAGTCCCTCAGCCTGGAGTCGATGTGCTCAGTTTATCAAGATTAATGGATTGAATACATCGATTCCAGACTGATGGACTGATTACCTCAAACTCCTCCTCTTTTGCCACCGTTCTTCTTTGTATTGAACTGATAAAGGCAATGTGTGGAGCAGCGTTTCCTTAAATAAAGATTCCCAAATGTTGCACAAGTGTCTCATACTTTAGCTTGTGGGTTTACTGAACTATTGATCACGTACTGGCGCTTCCTGTTTTATGACAGGACTGACATATGTTGAAACTTGAGACTCACAGAACTTATTGTTAGTGTCTCTAAAAGAAGTTTAGATTAGCCGATTTAATGCAACTTATTTGCGCCGGATGTGTAAGAGTCAGCTCCTTCTGACAGGTCAGCTTTGGGGACACGATTTGCTCTTCTTTCAAATTCTACAATTTATCTTTGATCTTCGGTCTCTTTACCTTTGGGTTTACATCGATCCTCTGATTAGTGAATCTTCTGTATATTAATTTGACTTAGAATTCCAGTAAGTTCTCTAAACAGGACTTTCTTTCTCTGTTGCTTCGGTTTCTGATCATCTTTAGACTTCATTTCGCTAATGTTTATCTGCAATTCAACGCTTCTTGCATTTTCTGATAGCTTTTGTTGCAGTTCGTCTGCGGATATTATGTTACACTTCACATAATATTTAACTTCAGTTCTCTGAGTAAATTCATCACTTGATTTCTTTATGTTTTGATGCTGTAAAGTTTTTGTTGATCAAGCCTTTAGCTCTTAATCATTGAATCTCTGCCGAGTTCCTTGCGACCTTTGATACCTTTAGTGAAAGCTCCAATTTTGTTTTTAGACTTTATCACTTGATGCTTTAGTGTCATTTTTCATAGGCTGCTTTGTACTCACTTATATTAGGCTGTCCATCTCTTCGCTGGCCGTTATTGGGTTCACTCCTTGCTTAAATATTCCTATTCGTACCTCTTAAAGACATATATGAATCCTGCCTCTACCAGTCCAGTGACCAGATCATTTCGCTTCCTGCTCACTCGAAGGCAGAAGAAATAGTTCCTAACATCCCTGTAAGTCATTTGAGTCTACAACTTCCAGCTGTGCCCTCGTGTTCCCGTGTCCAGTCTCTCGAACAATCTATCTCTCTCCAGCTATTCAATTCCTCTCAGTCGTTATCAGTTAGTTCATCTGCGTCGTTATAATACCACCCCCTAGTGACCTAGTCCTTTCCTAGGTTCCTGTCAACTAATCTTAGTTTTGCCAAACGCACATTTGCTGCAGAAGTTATTCGTGTGATGTGCGCCTTAGGCGAAATGCTAGGAAAGAAGGGTCAGAGGAGACATGATAACGACATACAAAATACTGAGGTTTACAGCTTTTTTTCTCTGAGCCTATACTCATCTGGCAGTTTTCTTTGCCTGTCCCCAAACTTCATAATATTGCATTTGCTGGGGTTAAATTCTAATAGCCACTTGTCAGACCAGACTTCCAACCTGATTCATTTGTAGTCATTCCTGGTCCTCTCCTGTTTGTATTCTCTACATTGGTTTCATATATGCGAACAGGGATACCGCTGTCTCATCATGTCGTTCACTAGCACAAGAAATAGTGCCGGTTCTAGAACCCCTCTTGTCACACACCTCTCCTTGGGCAGTCACTCTTTGTTTACTTCCTCTTAAATATTCCTCGACGCGGCTTGGTGCCTTCTCTGTTATTCATATATGATTCTCTAGGTTGTATCTTATTCTCTTGTGAAGTTCTCTCAAAAACCTTCTAACAGTCGAAGAATAAGCAGTCCACTCCTCCCCATCATTATCATCCCCTTATCATCGTCCCCATCATCATCCCCATGATCATCATCCCCATCATCATCATCCCCATCATCATCATCCCCATCATCATCATCCCCATCATCATCATCCCCATCATCATCGTCCCCATCATCATCGTCCCCATCATCATCGTCCCCATCATCATCATCCCCCTCCTCTTCTCTCTTTCTCACTCAGTTTTAGCACCTTTAGCATCTCACTTCTCATACCCACTAACTACTTGACTAGGGTCTTTGAAAACATCTGCCCCTTTCCCAGCTTCTAGACATGATTTACCAGTGTGGATTCCTTACTCCGTGAGGCTTCATAAAGCTTATATTAGATTTGCCAGACGCAAGTTTACTGCGAATTTAATTAGGTTCATATTCACCATTGCCCTGTGTGTGTGTGTGTGTGTGTGTGTGTGTGTGTGTGTGTGTGTGTGTGTGTGTGTGTGTGTGTGTGTGTTTACCTATCTGTACTCAGGTGTATGTGGTTGCAGGGGTCGAGTATCAGCTTCTGGCTCTGCCTTTCAACTTGCCGCTCTGCAGATTCTCTACCGCCAAACCTCTTCGGCTCTATCATACCCCTTCTTAAAACTATTTACGAAGCCTGCCTCTATTACTTTACCGCCCAGGTCATTCCACTTCTGAGGCTCAAGAATTACTTCATATTCCTGTTTCTCACCTCTCTTTGCTCTGTTACTAGCCTTGTTGCATACCTCTCTTTGCTCTGTTACTAGCCTTGTTGCATACCTCTCTTTGCTCTGTTACTAGCCTTGTTGCATACCTCTCTTTCCTCTGTTACTGGCCTTGTTGCATACCTCTCTTTGCTCTGTTACTAGCCTTGTTGCATACCTCTCTTTGCTCTGTTACTAGCCTTGTTGCATACCTCTCTTTGCTCTGTTACTAGCCTTGTTGCATACCTCTCTTTGCTCAGTTACAAGCCTTGTTGCATACCTCTCTTTGCTCTGTTACAAGCCTTGTTGCATACCTCTCTTTGCTCTGTTACTAGCCTTGTTGCATACCTCTCTTTGCTCTGTTACTAGGCTTGTTGCATACCTCTCTTTTCTCTGTTACAAGCCTTGTTGCATACCTCTCTTTGCTCTGTTACTAGCCTTGTTGCATACCTCTCTTTGCTCTGTTACAAGCCTTGTTGCATACCTCTCTTTGCTCTGTTACTAGCCTTGTTGCATACCTCTCTTTGCTCTGTTACTAGCCTTGTTGCATACCTCTCTTTGCTCTGTTACTAGCCTTGTTGCATACCTCTCTTTGCTCTGTTACTAGCCTTGTTGCATACCTCTCTTTGCTCTGTTACAAGCCTTGTTTCATACCTTTCTTTCCTCTGTTACTAGCCTTGTTGCATACCTCTCTTTGCTCTGTTACTAGCCTTGTTGCATATCTCTCTTTGCTCTGTTACTAGCCTTGTTGCATACCTTTCTTTCCTCTGTTACTAGCCTTGTTGCATACCTCTCTTTGCTCTGTTACAAGCCTTGTTTCATACCTTTTTTTCCTCTGTTACTAGCCTTGTTGCATACCTCTCTTTGCTCTGTTACAAGCCTTGTTGCATACCTCTCTTTGCTCTGTTACTAGCCTTGTTTCATACCTTTCTTTGCTCTGTTACTAGCCTTGTTGCATACCTCTCTTTGCTCTGTTACTAGCCTTGTTGCATACCTCTCTTTGCTCTGTTACTAGCCTTGTTGCATACCTCTCTTTGCTCTGTTAATAGCCTTGTTTCATACCTTTCTTTCCTCTGTTACTAGCCTTGTTGCATACCTCTCTTTGCTCTGTTACTAGCCTTGTTTCATACCTCTCTTTGCTCTGTTACTAGCCTTGTTGCACACCTCTCTTTGCTCTGTTACTAGCCTTGTTGCATACCTTTCTTTGCACTGTTACTAGCCTTGTTGCATACCTCTTTTTGCTCTGTTACTAGCCTTGTTTCATACCATTCTTTGCTCTATTACTAGCCTTGTTGCACACCTCTCTTTGCTTTGTTACTAGCCTTGTTGCATACCTCTTTTTGCTCTGTTACTAGCCTTGTTGCATACCTCTTTTTGCTCTGTTACTAGCCTTGTTTCATACCTTTCTTTGCTCTGTTACTAGCCTTGATGCATACCTCTCTTTGCTCTGTTACTAGCCTTGTTGCATACCTCTCTTTGCTTTGTTACTAGCCTTGTTGCATACCTTTCTTTGCACTGTTACTAGCCTTGTTGCATACCTCTTTTTGCTCTGTTACTAGTCTTGTTTCATACCTTTCTTTGCTCTATTACTAGCCTTATTGCATACCTCTCTTTACTGTTACTAGCCTTGTTGCATACCTCTCTTTACTGTTACTAGCCTTGTTGCATACCTCTCTTTACTGTTACTAGCCTTGTTGCATACTTCTCTTTACTCTGTTACTAGCCTTGTTGCATACCTCTTTTTGCTCTTTTACTAACCTTGTTGCACACCTCTCTTTGATCTGTTACTAGCCTTGTTGCATACCTCTCTTTACTGTTACTAGCCTTGTTGCATACCTCTCTTTACTGTTACTAGCCTTGTTGCATACCTCTCTTTACTGTTACTAGCCTTGTTGCATATCTCTCTTTACTCTGTTACTAGCCTTGTTGCATACCTCTCTTTGGTCTTTTACTAGCCTTGTTGCATACCTCTCTTTACTCTGTTAAGAGCCTTGTTGCATACCTCTCTTTACTCTGTTATTAGCCTTGTTGCACACCTCTCTTTGCGCTGTTACTAGCCTTGTTGCATACCTCTCTTTACTCTGTTACTAGCCTTGTTGCACACCTCTCTTTACTCTGTTACACGCCTTGTTGCACACCTCTCTTTGCTCTGTTACTAGCCTTGTTGCATACCTCTCTTTACTCTGTTGCTAGTCTTGTTGCATACCTCTTCACTTTCTCCAGTCTCTTAACACGCTGAATCAGGTGAGGATTCCATGTCTTTGCAACATTATTCATGATGGGTCTGACATATATTGTATAAATGGTCATGAACGTCTTTTGAGATTTCTGAGCATTAAAACCAGAAGTTTTATTTCGTCTACTGGTGCTTCTGGAGATATATTAAGCATTATTTTCCAGTCCTCTGCTCTCTTCCAGATTCTCATAAGTCTGCATTTGCTAGGATTAGATTCAAGTACCCAGTTACCTGATCAGTTCTGCAGCTTATCCAGGTTCATGTGAAGCCTTTCTTTGTCCCCCAACTCATTAGTTTTACATTATTTACAAACAAGGATACAGCTGAATCTATCTCCTGTGTGTCATTTACAGACGTCAATGACGTCATTTTGACATCTTTTGGATAATAATGGTTTTATCTTCTTTTCTTAAGAAGTTTTTATTACTACCTTCTCCTCTGCTTCTCTTTATCACGCTTGATGGCGTTGTACATGCTGCATTAGCTATTCCCTTTTCCTCCCCATTCTTTCTTAATTTAGGTATACATAAGGATATTTTCCTCTTGAAGCACACTATGTCCTCTCAGGATCCTTTTTTGAGCTACATATGACCACAACGTTAGGGATGATCAGTTGTTGAACCCCCATGAGACTTTATGATCCTCTGATCAATTATCACATGCCTTACCTCTTCCTCTCCTCCTATGCACTCTTTGATATTATCTAATGTTCCTTATCCTAGTTCTTTCCTGACCCACCATCAGCCTCAAGTAAATAAACTAAACTATCAACGGCCTCCCACTCTCCTCCCACCTACTGTCTTCCACCCACTCTCTTCCTCCCACCCGCTCTCTTCTTCCCACCCACTGTTTTCCTCCCACCAACTCTCTTCCTCCCACCCACTCTCCTCCTTCCATCTACTATCTTCCTCCTACCCACTCTCTTCCTCCTACCCACTCTCTTCCTCCTACCCATTCTCTTCAGCCGGATTGCCTATTCTGTTGCCATCAGTCACCTTGCAGTTTTTCATACCACCTCCTGGCTTCGTGAAAGCCAGGAGGTGCTTCTTCTCATCCCTGCTTCTCATTGTCTCCATGGTCTCCTTCAGCTTTCTTTCATTTGTTCTTCCAGTCTCAGGTTTTTTTTTCTTCCAAACATTCTTATTCATCATCCAGTTTGCTCTTCAGGCCAACTATTATCATATCTGAGAATCATTAGCCTCCTCCTCTTCCTCCTCCTTCCTTCCTTCTTACCCTCGTTTAAATTTACTCCTCCGGATTGCCTCTCTACGGGTTGGAGAGATTGTCAGTAATACCACTGATTAAGGGATTGTAGATTCTTGTACTCATGAGCATTGCGTGAGTAATGGATTCCCTCTCACAAGAGCCAGTTGCACTGCAATGTACTCTTTACCATTTTATGTTACACAGAATCCAAATGGGCTTCAGTGTGCTGCTTACCACTCCAGACTTGGTGCATCCACATGTATATGTGTGTGTGTGTGTGTGTGTGTGTGTGTGTGTGTGTGTGTGTGTGTGTGTGTGTGTGTGTGTGTGTGTGTGTGTGTACTCACCTATTTGTGGTTGCAGGGGTCGATTCATAGCTCCTGGACCCGCCTCTTCACTGATTGCTACTAGGTCATCTCTCGCCCTGCTCCATGAGCTTTATCAAACCTCGTCTTAAAACTATGTATGGTTCCTGCCTCCACTACGTCACTTTCTAGGCTATTCCACTTCCTGACAACTCTATGACTGAAGAAATACTTCCTAACATCCCTTTGACTCATAGGAGTCTTCAACTTCCAATTGTGACCCCTTGTTTCTGTGTCCCCTCTCTGGAACATCTTGTCTCTGTCCACCTTATCTATTCCTCGCAGTATTTTATATGTCGTTATCATGTGTACTCACCTAGTTGTGGTTGCAGGGGTCGATTCAAAGCTCCTGGCCCCGTGTGTGTGTGTGTGTGTGTATGTGTACTCACCTAGTTGTGGTTGCAGGGGTCGATACTCAGCTCCTGGCCCCGCCTCTTCGCTGTCTGCTACTGGGTCTCTGCTCTCTCTGCTCCATGAGCTTTATCATACCTTGTCTTAAAACTATGTATGGTTCCTGCCTCCACTATATCTTTCTCTAGACTATTCCACTTCCTGACTACTCTGTGGCTGAAGAAATGCTTCCTAACATCCCTTTGACTCATCTGAGTCTTCAGCTTCCAGTTGTGTCCCCTTGTTTCTGTGTTCCCTCTCTGGAACATCCTGTCACTGTCTACCTTGTCAATTCCCTGCAGTATTTTGTATGTCGTTATCATGTCTCCTCTGACCCTTCTTTCCTCCAGTGTTGTTAGTCCTATTTCCCTCAACCTTTCTTCATAGGACAGACCCCTGAGTTGTGGAACTAACCTTGTCGCAAACCTTTGCACTTTCTCTAGTTTCTTTACGTGCTTGACCAGGTGTGGGTTCCAGACTGGTGCTGCATATTCTAGTATGGGCCTGACGTACACGGTATACAGTTTTTTTTTTTTTTTTTTTTGTGTGTGTGTGTGTATGTGTATTTACCAGGGGTCGATTCACAGCTCCTGGCCCCACCTCTTCACTGGTCGCTACTAGGTCAACTGTCTCCCTGCTCCAAGAGTCTTATCGTACCTCTTCATAAAACTATGTATGGATCCTGCCTCCATTCCACTCTCTAGAGTGTTCCAATTCCTGACAACTCTAAGGCTAAAGAAATACTTCCTAGCATCCCTATTTGAGTTTTTAACTTCCAGTTGTGTCCCCTTGTTCCTGTGCTCCGTCTCTGAAACGTTCTGGCCCTGTCCACCTTGTCAATTCTTCTCAGCATTTTATACGTTATCATTACCTCCCCATCATTCCTATCTTCCAGTGTCATCAAGTTAAATTCCCTTAACCTCTTCTCGAAGGACATGCCTCTTAGCTCATACTTCTTGACGTGTTTGACAAGGTGTGGGTTTCATACCGATGCTGCATACTCTAATATGTGCCTGACGTACACGGTGTACAGTGTCGTGAATGACTCCTTACTTAGATGTCGAAACGCTATTCTTTGGTTTACCAGGCGCCCGTATGCTGCAGCAGTTTTGTGGATGATGTGCGCCTCAGGAGATGTGATTGGTATAATGCTCACCCCAGGATCCTTTTCCTTTAGTGAGTTTTGCAGCCTTTGAACCCTAGGCTGTACTTCGTCTGCGGTCTTTTTTGTCCATCCCAAGGCTTTATGGCTTTGCACTTGGTGGGGCTAAACTCCAGGAGCCATTTGTCAGACTAGGTTTGCAACCCGTTCCTCGTCCGCTTGCATTCTCCTTATTAGTTACACATCGTGTGTGAACAGGGACACCTCTGAATCTATCCCTTCATCATGTCATTCCCATTTACAAGAAACAGCACCGGGCCTAGGATTGACCCTTGTGGAATCCCACTGGACACATGCACCCACTCTGACACCTTGTCAATTACGAACACACGCTGTTTGCTACCTGTCAAATATTCCCTGATCCATTGCAATACTTTCCCAGCAGTTCCTTCCTGCTCCTTTAGCTCCTACCTGCCTCCTCTAGTCTCTTCTCCTGTACTATGTCGAAAGCCTTCTTACAGTCCAAGAAAATGCAGTCTACCCATGCGTCTCTCTCTTGTTTTTATTTTGTTAACTCGTAGAACTCCAGTAGGTTGGTGACGCAGAATTTCCCCTCCCTAAAGCCGTGATAGTTGTAATGTATGAGCTCATTTCTTTCTAGGTGCTCCACCACTCTTCTAAGAATATTCTACATAACTTTGCATATTATACATGTCAGCTACACTGGTCTGTAGTTTAATGCTATCTGTCTGTCTGTTTCATTTCTTTAAAATTGGGACTACGTTTGCTGTCTTCCACACTTTAGGCAGTTCCCGTTTCGATAGATTTGTTGAAGACAGATATTAGCGCCACACACAGTGCGCCCGTTCCCTCTCTCAGGACCCATAGATGTTATCTGGGCCAACCGTCTTCGGGGAATCTAGTTCACCTAGCAGTTTCTTCACCTCCTCGGTTGTGTGCAGTGAGTCCAGCACTTGCTGGTGTACTTTACTGCCTCGGTTTGCTGGAACCTTCTCTGTCTCCAATGTGAATACCCCCCTAAATCTTGTGCTGAGCATGTACTTCCTGGTCGCTCCCTGTGAACTTCCCTCCTTCCTTCCTCAACCTGATCACCTGGTTCTTGACTGTTGTTTTCCTTCTGATTTGGCTGTATAACAACTTTGGGTCAGATCTGACTTTTGATGCTGTGTCATTCTCGTATTGCTGCTGGGTGTTTCTTCTGATCCATGCATTTTCGTTTCTGGCTCTTCGGCTCAGCTCCTAGTTTTCCAGAGTCCTTTGCATTCTATACTTTTTCCTTGCTCTAGAACACTTGGCTTTGGCCTCTCCACATCTCTGGGTAAATCATGGGCTCACTTTGGTCTTGCCGTTGTTTCTGTTGTCCCTTGGTACGAAATTATCGGCCTCCCTGCACTTTGTGGTCACGTGTTCTATCATTTCATTTACTGTTTTTCGCTCCAGTTCTCTTTCCCATTGCACCTCGTACAGGAATTGACTCATACCTGTGTAATTCCATTTTCTGAAATTAACTTTCTCTCGTCCCTCTTGTGCTGCTTCACTTTCCACTGTTAACTCTACAATGTATTCGAAATTCAGGACCACTTGATCACTAGCGCCGAGGGGTCATGCATGTGTAATATCCACTATACTTTAACTGTTCAAGGTGAACATGAGGTTCAGTCTTGATAGTTTGTCCTCTCTTCTCTCTCCATTTCTGTGGTTGTCCCTAATATATTGACGCAAGAAGTTTTCCAGTACAGCCTCCATGTCTCTGGTTCCCATGTTGCTCCAGGTTTTTCCAGTGAATGTGTGTGTGTGTTTACTCACCTAATTGTACTCACCTAAGTAAAAATGGCAGTAAATCAAGGCTGGTAGTTCACAAGCGACTGGACGTAAAATATATTTGTCTGGTTGCAGGGGTCGACTCATAGCTTCTGGCCCCCGCCTCTTCACTGGTCGCCACTAGGCCCACTCCCTCTCTGCTCCATGAGCTTAAACATACCTCTTCTTAAAGTTATGTTTGGTACCTGCCTCTACTACCTCACTTTCCAGACTATTCCACTTCCTGACAACTCTATGACTAAAGAAATACTTCCTAGTTACTGTGTCCCATCTTTGTGTCCCATCCTGCCTCTGTCCACCTTGCCGGTTCCTCTTAGTATTTTATGTCGTTATCATGTGTCCCCTGGCCCTAAAGTGTCGTCAGGTCGAGTTCCCCTAACCTCTCCTCGTAGGACACGCCCCTTAGCTCCAGGACTAGTCTGGTTGCAAACCTTTGCACTTTCTTTAATTTCCCGGAGTGCATGGCCAGGTGTGGGTTCCAAACTGGAGCTGCATACTCCAATATGGTCCTGACGTTCACGGTGTATAGGTTTCGGAACGACTACTTACTGAGATGTAGGAATGCTATTGTTAGGTTCGCTAGTCGCCCATATGCTGCAACAGTTATTTGGTTGATGTGTGCCTCAGGAGTTGTGCTCGGTATTCTACTCACTCCAAGATCCTTTTCCTTGAGTAAGGTTTGTAGTCATTGGCCCCCTAGACTGCGCTCTGTTTGCGGTCTCCTTTGCCCTTCCCTAATCTTAATGACTTTGCACTTGGTGGGATTGAACACTAGGAGCAATTGCTGGACCAGGCCTGCAGCCTGTCCAGATCCCTCTGTAGTCCTGCCTTATCCTCTTCCGACTGAATCCTCCTCATTAACCTCACATCATCCCAAAACAGGGACACTTATGAGTCCTTTCCTTCTGTCATGTCATTCACATATTTCAGCACCGGTCCTAGGACTGACCCCTGTGGAAACCCGCTCGTCACAGGCGCCCACTCTGACACCTCATCACGTACCATGACTTCCTGATGCCTTCCCGTCAGGTATTTTCTGATCCATTGCAGTGCCTTCCCTGTTATACCTACCTGGTCCTCCAGCTTTTGCACTAATCTCTTGTGTGGAACTGTGTCAAAAGCCTTCTTACAGTCCAAGAAAACTCAGTCTACCCACCCCTCCCTCTCTCTCTCTGGTAGGTTCATGATACAGGATTTCCCGTCACTGAATTTGTGTTGGTTGTCGTTTATAAGCTCATTCCTTTCTAGGTGGTCCACCACTCTTCTTCTGATAATCTTCTCCTTGACTTTGCGTATTATACATGTCAGTGACACTGGTCTGTAGTTTAATGCTGCATGTCTGTCTCATTTTTTAAAAATTGGGACTACATTTGGTGTCTTCGATTCCTCAGGTAGTCGCCCTGTTTCGATAGATGTGTTGAAGACTGTTGTTAGTGGTACACAGAGCGCCTCTGCTCCCTCTCTCAGGACTCACTGAGAGATTTTATCCGGCCCTATCGCCTTTGAAATATATAATTTGCTTATCAGCCTCTTCACCTCCTCCTCGATTGTATGTATCGTGTCCAGCACTTGGTGTATCCCACCTCTCCGTCTTTTTGGAGTCCTTTCTGTCCCCACTGTGAGCATTTCTTTGAATCTCATGTTCAGCTCCTCACATTCTTCAAGGTCGTTTCTTATAAACTTCCCTCCTTCCTTCCTCAGCCTGATTACCTGGTCTTTGACTGTTGTCTTCTTCCTGATGTGACTGTACAACAGCTTCGGGTCAGACTTGGCTTTCGCTGCTATGTCATTTTCGTATTGTCGTTGGGCTTCCCTCCTTACTTGTGCATATTCATCTCTTGCTCTTTGACTACTCTCCTTATTCTCCTGGGTCCTTTACCTTCTATACTTCTTCCATTCTCTGTGTTACGATCAGGGCTTCATCTATGAGCCTGTTTTGGCCCCCTCGTAACAACATGTCGACTCAGGCTCTATTCTAATTGTTCTTTAGAAAATAGCCACCTTTTATTTATAATGGGATTATTAGATTGATCCAACTTAGTAAAAGTCATGCCCTTTAATACATACATAAATACTTAGAGTATGTTACAAAGTTCTCTTTCAGTGTAAAACAAAGATACACTATAAAAGTGTAGCAACTGATATAGTCTCAATAACGACACAGGTATATTAGATATCAGTCAAGACTAAGTAATATTCCTTGAGTTGGGAATTTGTATTAAGGCTGAAAGCCTGGATCAACTCATAAGAGAGTATATGATCATCAAGAGAGCGAATCTACTCCCAACCAGGAGAGGGTGTGTGAACCTACTGCCAATACCACGGTGTGGTAAGCTCAAGTTAGGTCGGTCACGTGACAGAGGGGGGAGGCCGGCTGGTACGTAAACAAGTAACCGGGAGTATGACTAGTGGTCTCCCACTACATGACCGGCACAGTAAAACTTTAACATTGTAAAACATAAAATTACAATGTAACCTCCTACCTAAAACATAGCTAAATCAAATAATAGTATAAAGTAAGACATTTTCGTTTTAGCTAATAACGGAAATATCTCCAATATACCATTATGATAAAAATACACACAATATAAAATATTGGCCAAGGGTATACCCGTAACACTCTGGCGCACTTGGTTATATCCTTTCTACAACTTTGTGTGAACCGAGGGTTCGTCCTGGCCATCGCATTATGTATGTTGCCCTTGGGTACAAACCTCTCCTCCTCTTTCTTGCCTATTGCTGTCACATTTTCCATCATCTCATTTACTAATTTTCCCTATTTCTTTGTCCCACTGAACCTCGTGCAGGAAATTCCTCATGACTATGTAGAACCACGTGATCACTAGCTCCGAGGGGCCTTTCATATGTGATGTTCTCAATATCTGCACTGCTCAAGGTGAATATTATGTCCAGTCTAACTGGTTCATCCTCTCCCCTCTCTCTGGTAGTGTCCCTAATGTGTTGATGCATGAGGTTTTCCAGTACTACTTCCAACATCTTAGTCCTCCATGTTCATGGGCCCCAGTGTGGCTCCAGGTTTTCCCATTCGATTTCTTTGTGACTACCTGGAATCTACCTGGAGGGTCTTCTGGGAATCAACGCCCCAGTGCCTCGGTCCTTGACCAGGCCTCCCGGTGGAACAGGGACTGATCAATGAGCCTGTTACTGCTGGCCGCACGTTGTTCAACGTACTAACCACAGCCCGGCTGATCCGGTACTGACTTTAGGTGTCTGTCCAGCTCCCTCTTGAAGACAACCAGGGGTATATTGAAAATTCCCCTTATGCCTGGTGGGAGGCTGTTGGACAGTCTTGGGCCCCGGACACTTATGTGTTTTCTATTATTGTACTAATTGCGCCCCTAATTTTCATTGGGGGTATGTTGCATAGCCTGCCAAGTCTTTTGCTTTCATAGGGAGTGATTTCTGCGTGCAGATTAGGGACCAGTCCCTCTAGGATTTTCCAAGTGTAGATTGTGATGTATCTCTCTCGCCTGCGCTCCATTGAGTACAGGTCAAGCGCTTCCAAGCGTTCCCAGTAATTAAGGTGTTTTATGTGTAGTACATCCTCTAGATCTGCAATTTCACCTTCCTTGAATGGAGATGTTAATGTACAGCACAAGTGAGAGAACAAGTGATTTAAAAAGGATCATTATTGGCTTGGTATCTCTCGGCTTGAATGTTCTCATTATCCATCCTTTCAGTTTCCTCGCAGATGTGATAGTGGCATTGTTGTGATTCTTGAAGGTGAGATCCTCAGACATTACCACTCCCAGGTTCTTTACATTACTTTTCCGCTCTATTGTGTGATTAGAGTTTGTGGTATTCTCAGTTTTAGCTATTATTTCCTCCAGTTTTCCATAACGGAGTAGTTGGAATTTGTCTTCATTGAACATCATATTGTTCTCCGTTGCCCATTGGAAAACTTGGTTTATATCTTCTTGGAGATTTGCCGTGTCCTCAATGGATGACACTCTCATGCAGATCCTAGTATCGTCTGCAAAGGATGACACGGTGCTATGGTTTACATCTCTGTTTATGTCTGATATGAGGATGATTAACAGGATAGGGGCGAGTACTGTGCCTTGTGGAACAGAGTTCTTCACTATGGCAGCTCCCGATTTAACTGTTTACCACTACTCTTTGTGTTCGACTGGTTAGAAAGTTGAAGATCCATCTGCCCACTTTGCCAGTTATCCCTTTAGCAAGCATTTTGTGTGCTATTACACCATGATCACATTTGTCAAAAGGTTTTTGCAAAATCTGTGTTTACTACATCTGCATTCTGTTTGTTTTCCAGTGCAATCCTGCTTCTTAGAACTCTTTCAAAGATTTTTATGATGTGGGACGTTAGGGCTATTTGTCTATAGTTCTTAGCTATTGCTTTGCTGCCACCTTTATGGAGTGGGGCTTTATCCGTTGTTTTTGGTGACTGTGGAATGTCACCTTTGTCTATGCTCTTTCTCCATAGTATACTTAGAGCCCGTGAGAGGGTTTTCTTGCAGTTCTTAATGAACACAGAGTTCCACGAGTCTGGGCCTGGGGATGAGTGCAGGGGCATTTTGACAATGGCTTTCTCAAAGTCTAGTGGAGTTAGGGTTATGTCAGAAATTTGGCATACATGGACAGGGTTTTGAGGCTCATGAAAAAATTATTTGGATTGTCTATCTTTAGACTGATCCGTGGCTCGCTGAACACAGTCATATTGAGATTTCAGTATCTCACTCATTTCTTCGTTGTCATCTGTGTAGAATCCATTTTGTCTGAACAGAGGCCCTATACTAGTTGTGGTTTTTTCCTTGTTTTTGGAATATGAAAAGAAATATTTCGAATTTCTTTCAATTTCACCAATCGCTTTTAGCTCCTCTTGACTCACCTGGATCCTGTATGAGTCTTTTAACTTAAGCTCAATATTTTCCACTTCCCTGGTTAGCGCTTCCTTCCGTGTTTCAGATAATCTAACATTCTTGAGGAGCTCAATGATCCTTCGCCTTCTCCTGTAGAGGGAGCGTCTCTCTCTTTCCAGTTTACTTCTCTTTTTTTTTTCTTAGGGAAATGTGCCTTGAACATACTTCAGCTACCAGAAAGTTGATCTTTTCAAAGCACTGGTTAGGGTCCATGTTATTTAACATATCTTCCCAACATGTTTCATTTGAGACATAGTTTACCTGGTCCCAGATGATGTTCTAGTTGTTGAAGTTTAATTTGGTGAAGGTACCCTCATAGCTGCATGCATTTTGCTGATCAGGACTCCTGTGCATGTAAGTCTGGAGTTCGATTAGATTGTAATCAGAATTAGTTGTTTTTTATATTGTTATGTTTCTTACCAGGTCCTCATTATTTATGAAAATAAGGTCTAGTGTGTTCTCCAGTCTTGTTGGCTCCACTATCTGCTGACTTAGGTTGTGTTTATTGCAGAAATTCAGCAGTTGATGTGTGTGTGACTTTTCATCTGAGCTGCCTCCAGGGATAATTTCTGCTTCAACATTATTTGCTATATTCTTCCATTTTGTATGTCTTAGATTGAAGTCACCAAGCAGCAAGATGTTTGGGGATGGAGCTGGAAGGTTTTCCAGACAGGAGTCAATTTTTGATAGTTGTTCTTTGAACTGTTGGGAAGTTGCATCTTGTGGCTTATATACAAGTACAATGACTAGGTTTTGGTTCTCGATTTTTATTGTCAGAACTTCAACAACATCATTTGTGGTGTTCAGTATCTCGGTGCAAATGAGCGACTCTTTGACATACAGGCCACCCCCCTTCCTTGTTGCCTGTTCACCCATGGCCAGTAGGTTTGCCATACCCACATGGGCCCTTCTGGCCACTTCAGCCAGTGTATCAACCATACCTTTGATATTCCTTTGAAGATTTTCGAGAGTTTCTCTACTCTCTGAGCCCGGCCATGGGCCAGGCTCTCTATTACTCTCATCATATTCTTGTCTTGGCCTCCTGCTATTCTGTGGTGGGTTATACACTGTAATCACCACTTTGGGACCTCCAGTCTGAAGTGTTCCTTTTATATACGTCCTTGCTTCTCCTTTGTCCCCTCTCTCCAACTCCTCAAAATCTCAGTGGTTTTTGATGAGCAGTGCCACTCGTCCACCCCCCTGTTCCCTGTGTCTTTCCTAACGATCTGATATCCAGTTGGAAAGATGGCATCTGTTATCATTCCTGTGAGATTGGTTTCTGTGAGGGCTATGATGTCTGTGATTCTTTCGTGCCACTCTTCCCACTTATTAGTTATTCCATCAGCGTTGATGTACCATACCTTCAGTTTCCTCTCCAACACTGTGTGTGTGAGCGCTTGTCAGAATTGATTCATAGCTTCTGGCGCCACTCTTGAACGCTAACTTTACTTATTTCTGGCTTCATTGCTACGATTTTCTTTACTTTTCAAACTGTGAATGTTATGAAATAAAGACACATGTGTAACATCTGGGTATCTTTATTGTAAACGTTTCGCCATCCAGTGGCTTTATCAATACATTGATAAAGCCACTGCAGGGCGAAACGTTTACAATAAAGATACCCAGATGTTGCACATGTGTCTTAATTTCATATTGTCGGTATTGTATACCATTCTTGTACAAACTGTGAATGTTGTTTGCCTCCACTACCTCTTCGTCTTATTCGTTCCATTTACTCACAACACTAAAACTAAAAAAATGTTGCACATCTTTATGTTTATCTTCGTTCCTCGCTCTCTCTCTCTCATCTCAAACATCCTGTTTTTTACACCTTCGTCACGTGCTCCTAGTTCTCTCTTCCGCTGGTGTTAGATTGATTTAATTGTGAATCTCCGGAACTTTTCAGTTTATTTACGCCCTTGATTAGGTGCAAGCCTAATTTTAAGATTTGTTTATAAATTCCGAAGTGAATCTGAGCTACCTGATAGTAGTTCTTAGGATGGCTTACATATGCCAGTGAATTTGAACGGTTGATATTTCCTTCTAGTGATATTCTTGGTATGATGATTTCTCCGATACCTTTCTCCCTTCATGTCTCGTCTTTCAGGTTGAATTTCACTGCCTCATCCATTTTCATTACTTTGCACAGATGAAAATTTAATTCATACAGCCATGTTTCTTTCCACATTAGCTGCTTCTTCACGTTCACTTATTAATTTCATATCATCTGGAAATAGTGAGGCTATTTAATTATATCAGGAACAGCAGGGATAACTCATTTTTTTACCATTATACTATATCTTCTGTTCTTCAGATACTCCTGTCATCTCTTTTACCTTTTAGAAGAGCCTTACATGTGGTATATTCTTAAATGCCTTAGATACCTTCTTGTAGTCTATGAAGATAATGTTTACGCTTCAGTCTCTCTCTTATACTTTATATCCGTTACTCTGTCATAGAATTCTGGGAGATTCATAAGACAAGATATACCGTCTCTGAAAATGTGCTGATTGTCTCATATTTCCATTTATTTTAGGTACTCTATCTTTCTTTGTCTTTTCAGGTACTTTAATCAGAATTCTAGTTAAAAAAATTGGTTTATAAGTGACTTCCCATTTTCTCTCTTGAATATTTTCTCAGTTGCAGTTTTCCATTTGTCTCAAAGAGGGTTTTTTTACTCTTGACTGCAGTTATTCTGTTTATTTTTTTTTTTCAACACCAGACTTGATAACATCTCTAGTTCCACTGCTTTCATGGAATTCAATTTCCTTAGGATTCCTCTCACTTCCTCCTATGATGTTGTAATTTCCTCATTTTTTCTATTCACCTCATTCTCTTCCTGGTAAGACATCTGAGCCTTCTATTCAATTCTTTTTTTTATTAATTCCTAGAGTAAAACCTCATTATCCCATTTCTTATTCTGCATAGTATACAAGTAAGGGAGACTGGTCTGTAGCCCAAGACTGTTGTCATTCTTGTTCATGGAGATTATTGGGCATTTTCTGGGTTTCGGGTTTTGTTGAATACCTGAGAGCCTCAGGTCGTTTCAGCGTTTACTCAATATTTTACTCCGTCTCTTTCCAATAAGCATAATTCCCTCCGGAGGGTTTTTGTCATTTTGTGTGTTGGAATCGATGCTTGAGGGGGTAGCGTGGTCTATCCTAATTTCTGGCACATAACCACAGATAATTTTTGAAAATTTTGAGAAATTCTTTATTGAACACTTCATATACTTTATAATTATCTCACACTAGGTATAAATTTTCAGCAATATTTCTGGATTATCAATTACTATTTTTCTTATGTTCATGTAGAACATGTTTCATTAATCATTCTACTTAATTACTGTGTTACTTTAACCTCCCTTTCCGCTTCCTTCCTTATTTTGTAATATTCGCTCCTGATTCGCCTGTTTAATTTTGTGTTGCCTGATATAAGTCGTCTTCCTTTATTCCGTACACTTTTATTTCTGAATTTTGCGGCTTGACATGTTTTAGTGAAACAAGGACTCTTGTGGTCCTTGTCTGCTACATATCAGGCAGGGATGAATCTGTTTCACGCTTCTTGGCATGTTCTGATAAAAAAAAAATTCATTTCTTGAGTGGTTCGCATACTGGGCTCAGCGTCCCATTGTGTTTCTGAAAGAAACATTCTCATGCCTTTGTAATCTTGTATGCTGGTCTCCTAGTCCTTTTCCTTTGCCCTTTCCTTTCGGTATACTTCCACTAGGCAGAGAGAAAGCGCACATTCATGTTTGAGTTGTCCTTGTCCGTGTACTTCCCGAGTTGTGCTTGCAGGGGTCGATACACAACTCCTGACCCCATCTCTTGGGAGATAGCTTTATCGACAACAACTAAACTTTGGCCACTCGGGTTCTGTCATACCTACTCATGAGGCTGTGAATGAATGGAGCCTCCACCACTACCTATTTCTTAGGGTTGTGCTTGTTTGTATGTGTACATCCTCGCGAGGGCATGCGCATAAACACGAGTATGCATCCATCTTTTGCGTACACATGCATTTGTGAATGCGTATGCATGCAAACTTGGGTGTATAATGTATTCAATATTGTGACATTATAAAACGATTTGCCTGCATGAAGGTCCTAAAACAGCGCATAACATACCGGGTTCCTGAGCCCCTCAGGCTGAGGTAAATCTGTTTACATTGTTAGAATTATGTAAACAGTTCACCTCGGATGGCTACAAAGGCGTACTGTAGACATTGATGAAAAAAAGGTTGAGGCACAGAGCTAGCATATATTGTGAGAATGTTTTTTTTTGTATGTTCAGGTTTAATAGGGTATTATAAAGTGTGTAATGATGTCCGGAAGTTTGATCTGCGTCTGTCATTTCTTCAGTTTACCACAGACAAATAACATTTCAGAGAGTCTGGATTTGTGGGTCAATTCTCATAAAATGTGGCCTCATGATTTTAATTTCAGACGCTATTTACATTACAAGGTCACATCCCTGAGGAGTCTTTCTCTCAGGAAGAATTTAATAAACACCCGTTGACTCGCTTTCCGTCAGTGCTTCTCCAGGAAGTAAACTGCGATTTAATATTTGTCGTGATTTAATTTTCCTAAGAGTATCGTCATGTATACAAACACGGTTATTTTTTTCGTATATCTTAGAATTCAGATGTCAGTATATTTTAAAAACATGCCATATTTAAAAGTTACTTGGAATTAGCAAACGTGAAGTCGTGTTTCCCTTATGCAATGGTTGCTGCTAAGCCCATTGACGTCACAGTGACTGTAGGAACACAAGGCAATTAGATTCACTTGAAGGAAGGGGAGTACAGGTACAAGATCAGTAGACACTGGCATCAAGGACCCTTTCATGAGGGGTGCTGGTCAGAAGAGGTGGGTAGGAGAAACAAGTGTTGAAGTATAATGAGTAAGAACACGTCTTTCAGAGTGTATATCACGAAGTGATAATCCCGTGTGCGTAATTAAGCACAAGGCATGGCTCGATCCTCTGTCCTTAAATCGCAGCCTTGCTCTCTTATCAGCCAGCCTACTGGTTTTCGCTCTGTATTCGGATGGTTGATAATCCAGGATAGCCGATGAAAGCCAAACAATGTGGTTTACTTACCTTAATGTCGTTTATAAAGTCTTTCCTTAGGATGCGACCCACAACACTCAACACCAACACCCAGGTATCTAATTACTGCTCGGTAACAGGGGCAGGATATATTAGGAGATTTTCCTACATGTTTTCGCTCTTCCAGGGTTCAACCTCGGGTTCTCTTGGTTGTGAACCCGGGTTTGAACCCTGGAAGACCGAAAACATGGAGGAAAATCTCCTGATATATGCTGCCCCTTTTACCGAGCAGTGAATAGATACCTGGGCGTTGGTGTTGAGTGTCGTGGGTCGCATCCTAAGGAAGGACTTGAACTTGGGCACACCCACACTCGGATTTTAATCCTAGTAGAGAAAACACAGGTTGTAAAACAATAAAACAAGTTTTTATTGGAAGAACGTTTCGATCAATCTAGAGCTTTGTCGAGGTAATTCTACACAGAGTGAAACGTTATCTCAATAGGTTTCGTATGCAACCTGTTTTGCTACACTAATGTGGGACACACTGCATCGACCTAGTTACTACTAGTTGATATTTTTATTGGTATACTTATTACAGAGACTCATAGGCGTTAAAAATAGTAAACTACTTAAGAACATAAGAAAGAAAGATCACTGCAGCAGGCCTACTGGCCCATGCGAGGCAAGTCTAATTCACCCACTGGCTTAACCTAGTCAGGTCACATTCACTTAAGGAAGGAGCACGGCATCTGACCTAGTAGCACAAGCTAGTCAGGTCTAGCTCACACCCACTCATGTATTTATCTAACCTATTTTTAAAACTACACAATGTTTTAGCTTCTATGACGGTACTCGGGAGTTTGTTCCATTCATCCATAACTCTATTACCAAACCAGTGCTTTCCTATATCCTTCCTGAATTTGAATTTTTCCAACTTAAATCCATTGCTGCGAGTCCTGTCTAGGCTAAATATTTTTAGCACACTATTTACATCTCCTTTAATACACTCTATGATATACTGTAGTATGACGTACTTTGGAATGACGTAGTCTGGTATGAAATCAGTAGTATGAGGTAGTTTTGTATGAGGTAGTCCGATATGACGTAATTTGGTATGACGCCGTCCAGTGTGGTAAATATTTTACGACGTCTAAGGGAAGGAAGACTCTAATGACCAGACTTGCTCTATTTCACGAGTCATTACATTAATTTTAAGAGGCAGTAATACTTCACATTGCAACAGGATCATTTAACAAGAGAAAGTTAATAACGGTAAATTAAGTCCTTCAATTAGTGTGCATTATCTTGAAGATATCAACTGCAGTAGTAACTGACTGAGGTAATACTGCAGTAGTAACTGACTGAGGTAATACTGCAGTAGTAACTGACTGAGGTAATACTGCAGTAGTAACTGACTGAGGTAATACTGCAGTAGTAACTGACTGAGGTAATAGTGCAGTAGTAACTGATTGAGGTAATACTGCAGCAGTAACTGACTGAGGTAATACTGCAGCAGTAACTGACTGAGGTAATACTGCAGTAGTAACTGACTGAGGTAATACTGCAGTAGTAACTGACTGAGGTACAACTGCTGTAGTAACTGACTGAGGTACAACTGCAGTAGTAACTGACTGAGGTAATACTGCAGCAGTAACTGACTGAGGTAATACTGCAGTAGTAACTGACTGAGGTAATACTGCAGTAGTAACTGACTGATGTACAACTGCAGTAGTAACTGACTGAGGTACAACTGCAGTAGTAACTGACTGAGGTAATACTGCAGCAGTAACTGACTGAGGTAATACTGCAGCTGTAGTAAACTGACTGAGGTAATACTGCAGTGTTAACTGACTGAGGTAATACTGCAGCAGTAACTGACTGAGGTAATACTGCAGCAGTAACTGACTGAGGTAATACTGCAGTAGTAATTGACTGAGGTAATACTGCAGTAGTAACTGACTGAGGTAATACTGCAGCAGTAACTGACTGAGGTAATACTGCAGTAGTAACTGACTGAGGTAATACTGCAGTAGTAACTGACTGAGGTAATACTGCAGTAGTAACTGACTGAGGTAATACTGCAGTAGTAATTGACTGAGGTAATACTGCAGTAGTAACTGACTGAGGTAATACTGCAGTAGTAACTGACTGAGGTAATACTGCAGTAGTAACTGACTGAGGTAATACTGCAGTAGTAACTGACTGAGGTAATACTGCAGCAGTAACTGACTGAGGTAATACTGCAGCAGTAACTGACTGAGGTAATACTGCAGTAGTAACTGACTGAGGTAATACTACAGTAGTAACTGACTGAGGTACAACTGCAGTAGTAACTGACTGAGGTACAACTGTAGTAGTAACTGACTGAGGTAATACTGCAGTAGTAACTGACTGAGGTAATACTGCAGCAGTAACTGACTGAGGTAATACTGCAGTAGTAACTGACTGAGGTAATACTGCAGTAGTAACTGACTGAGGTAATAGTGCAGTAGTAACTGACTGAGGTAATACTGCAGCAGTAACTGACTGAGGTAATACTGCAGTAGTAACTGACTGAGGTAATACTGCAGTAGTAACTGACTGAGGTAATACTGCAGTAGTAACTGACTGAGGTAATACTGCAGTAGTAACTGACTGAGGTAATACTGCAGTAGTAACTGACTGAGGTAATACTGCAGTAGTAACTGACTGAGGTAATACTGCAGCAGTAACTGACTGAGGTAATACTGCAGTAGTAACTGACTGAGGTAATACTGCAGCAGTAACTGACTGAGGTAATACTGCAGTAGTAACTGACTGAGGTAATACTGCAGTAGTAACTGACTGAGGTACAACTGCAGTAGTAACTGACTGAGGTAATACTGCAGTAGTAACTGCCTGAGGTAATACTGCAGTAGTAAGTGACTGAGGTAATACTGCAGTAGTAACTGACTGAGGTAATACTGCAGTAGTAACTGACTGAGGTAATACTGCAGTAGTAACTGACTGAGGTAATACTGCAGTAGTAACTGCCTGAGGTAATACTGCAGTAGTAAGTGACTGAGGTAATACTGCAGTAGTAACTGACTGAGGTAATACTGCAGTAGTAACTGCCTGAGGTACAACTGCAGTAGTAACTGACTGAGGTAATACTGCAGTAGTAACTGACTGAGGTAATACTGCAGTAGTAACTGCCTGAGGTACAACTGCAGTAGTAACTGACTGAGGTAATACTGCAGTAGTAACTGACTGAGGTAATACTGCAGTAGTAACTGACTGACTCCGTCACTGTACAACAATAGTAATTAGTGAATCCTTCACATTCGGTCCACTCCCACGGTCTCTCCTTGCTCTCATTTTCTTACATCCTCAACACACTCTTGCCATAACACACTCCACACACACACATCTCTAACACACCATCCATCCTCACAGGCCCTCCACTCTTACAGATCTCGCACCCCATCATCTCTCGTATCTCTCACAAGCCTTCTCACTCACCCTCCATCTCTCGCACACCTTCCATCCCCACAATTCCTTCACTCTCATACTCCTAACACCCTGAGCCGTTGCCTACTAACATATCATTCTTCTATTCATTCTGCGTCCATAAACATTTTCATTTCCCAGCGCCTTTCGTATGAATGTTATCTATTAAACAAAGTGAGATGGTGTTCCCCAGGATGGAAATCTCTATCTCTTCCCCGGAAAGCAAGAGAAGTTGCTCCTTCATAAATAATGTGTACTCACCTATTTGTGCTCATTTGTGGCTGCATGGGTCGAGTCGCAGCTCCTGGCACCGCCTAAGAACTTGTCATTTGCTGGATTTACTCCGTTTTAAGCGTATGATATATACTCTTCGACCTTTACATTGAGTCTTATTACCTGCCCTTAAACTGTCATCTTTATTTTGATAGTAACGTGAAGCAGTAGCGACTCAGCTTTTTTTTTACTGCTGTGTTTTTCTCAAGCTGTCAGCCAGCCTCTCTCCTCGCTCGTTAATATTCGTTTCTAGCTCTTCTGCATTCTTTTCTCTTTTATTTCTGTCCTTCGCTTTCTAAAGTTTTTCCAAGCTGTTGCACTTTTGTAGATTGTTTTTCCTCAGCTGATAGCCTCTGTTCGGACTGTCAGATTCTCTATCTTTCTTTCCCTTGTGCTTCATGTGAAGTAAAACTCTGATAAAATGGACTAATAGAGAGGTGGGGGTGTCCGATTTCCCGAAAATTCCGTTATATTGAACGTTTCAATTAAGCGGACGTAGTCGACTTAATTGTTCGATTACCAGACAAGGACAAACGCCCAATAAAACTTACTTAGTCCGCTGTATTGATGGTTTACTGGACATACTAAAAATAAATTAGAGAACAATACAGTATTACCTCTAAATAAACCTGAAAAGAAATTTGGCTATAAGTACTGCACAGCATAATACAAAAAGCACAGGACACATATTTTTTCTCACCTTTCTGGTGGATATATAAACTTACAGATGTACAGTACAGTAGAGTATTCCTGTGTGGTCTAGTGGTGACCCAGAATAACTCATTTTAAGTTAGTGGAGCCGTAGAGCTTCAGCAGTAACATTGTAGATGGTGTGGGAGACAGACATGTAGATGGTGAGGGAGACAGACATGTAAATGGTGAGGGAGACAGACATGTAAATGGTGAGGGAGACAGACATGTAAATGGTGAGGGAGACAGACATGTAAATGGTGAGGGAGATGCAGATGTTGTGCAAGACGTAGATGGTTTGGGAGATGTAGATTTTGTAGGGGATGCAAATAGTTCAGATGTGGATGGCTCAAGTTACTGATAAATGGTTTGGGAAACGTAGAAGGAGAACAGATTTAAAGAATTAATCCAACTTAATTTCTCTGGTACACTGATGTTGAGCAGAAGGAACAATTGTTGAGCATACCATTTATGCAGTGCTTGTATCGTCGGCCATTTTCATAGTCTTCCTACCACTAACCGAAAATCTTTTTGACCATTTGGGCCAAAGCAAAGTCCTCTAAAAATTTTGTATGTCGTTATCGTTTCTCTTCTGGTTTTTGCAATCTTCTAATATCGTCAGTATCTATAACTCAATCGTCTCAGCTCTGCTACAAGTCTCTTTGTATCCCTCTGCGTTATTAATAGCAGAAAAATGAAACAAAAAAATAACTAAATAAACCAGTACTGAAGAAAAATAAGAATGGAAAAATGAAACCATATGTTGGCATTAGATAAGCTAATAATAACACATTCCCATAAGACTAGTTATGGCAGGACTATGACTGAGCGATGGTACTTCGAAATGGTAAAGAAATGATCATCCGGTAGGTAATATGGCTCCAGTTTTTTAAAAGTGTGATATAACTGGTGAGCATTGACAAGTGTTCATTACACTTTAGTTATTCATGTGATATAACTGGTGAGCAATGACAAGTGTTCATTACACTTTAGTTATTCATGTGATATAACTGGTGAGCATTGACAAGTGTTCATTACACTTTAGTTATTCATGTGATATAACTGGTGAGCAATGACAAGTGTTTATTACACTTTAGTTATTCATGTGATATAACTGGTGAGCAATGACAAGTGTCCATTACACTTTAGTTATTCATGTGATATAACTGGTGAGCATTGACAAGCGTTCATTACACTTTAGTTATTCATGTGATATAACTGGTGAGCATTGACAAGTGTTCATTACACTTTAGTTATTCATGTGGTATAACTGGTGAGCAATGACAAGTGTGCATTACACTTTAGTTATTCATGTGATATAACTGGTGAGCAATGACAAGTGTTCATTACACTTTAGTTATTCATGTGATATAACTGGTGAGCAATGACAAGTGTTCATTACACTTTAGTTATTCATGTGATATAACTGGTGAGCATGGACAAGTGTTCATTACACTTTAGTTATTCATGTGATATAACTGGTGAGCATTGACAAGTGTTCATTACACTTTAGTTATTCATGTGATATAACTGGTGAGCAATGACAAGTGTTCATTACACTTTAGTTATTCATGTGATATAACTGGTGAGCATGGACAAGTGTTCATTACACTTTAGTTATTCATGTGATATAACTGGTGAGCATTGACAAGTGTTCATTACACTTTAGTTATTCATGTGATATAACTGGTGACGCAAGAGGATATCTGCAGCTTCATATAGGTAGAGGTGGTGACGGACTGTGGCACTCCCAAGCCGTTAATGTAGTTGTAGAGTCATTAATGATAATGGTATTTAGGAAATTTGCTTAAGACTGTTCACTGGCCCAGTAGACTTAAGGAGTAGGTAAGCAGAAGAGAAGTACATTGGTAAACACAGGACTACGGACCAAGTCACTGTATTATGGAGTACCAAGTAATCTCCTGCCTAAACCTGCACCGCAGGCTGACCCAACCTAAACCTTTGGTTTACGAAAAGAAATAGATAGGTTACCGGTAAAAATAATAACTGAAGACCCAACAGAACTGGATAACAACTGAGCACTACAAAATAGATAATGGTGAAGTTATTATTGATGACCGAAATATAAACAGACAAAACAATATTACGAAACATCATAAATAAAATATCAGCGATGGATAGTACTGCATACATTATCAGGAGTGCAGTGGAGGGTGAAGTGAGGATTGATCCAAGGCGAGGGTGACATGTAAAAGAAAATGGAAAAGAAAAGAAATAGCTCCATTACACCAGGTGAATCATCCCATGATTTACGAAGCAGATTCATAGGAGCAGACACGCAGGACCATTCAAGAATACCACAAACACATTCAATCTTAATATATACTTTAACACACTAATAAATATATATTAATACAATAATACATTAATACAAATTATTAAACAAAGGGGCCATGCAATCTTAAGGAGTCGAGGCCTTAATATGAGGGGTAAAAAAAATTGAACCTGAAAAATTATGGAAAATAATATTTTCTTACCAAAACATAGTGCATAATTCTGGCTACATGTTGATGTAATCAGCTTCTCTGTATCATATTTCTAAGTATGTTTTTCCAAAGATGTAAATTTCTTTTGTTTTTCCTATAATCAAGGCCTGTTGATAATTAGTGTTTTTTTGTTTGTTTGTTTTTACTCCAAAAATAACGATTTTGATGATTGTTTCATTCAAAATAGTCTACATGGTAACTTGTGTGAGGACTAGAGTGAGCAGAGCGAGAGATGGTGCCTCAGTAGCCAGAGGGCTGTCAACAAATGTTGGGTGTGCAACACGGTCAAATTTGGTACACCATTTCCATAGAGTTTTACATATAACAAAACTGTGAATAAAACAAGAATAAGTTATTGACATTATTTTCACTTATTTGAGAAGAGTATTTATAGGAGTATCATGATTTTTTCGGATGTTATTGAGGAATGATGGTTCTATTACAATTCCAGTATTGATTTTAGATATGTTCTACTGTTTTGTTTTTATTGATTTTTTTCCTCCAAAAAATTCCTTAAAAAAAAAACACAAATTTCAAAAAAAAATTTTTAATACAATCTATTGACATTTCTCTCAAAAGCCTCTGGAATAAAGATTATCTAACTCTTTATCTTTCATCTGATGTCGACTAGAACATTGTATGTCTTAACAATTTTCTTGTGAAGGGAGGGTTTTATACCCTCCCACATCTACATAAAATTTTGCAATATCTTGCAATTTTGCAACATAAAGTCAATTCACAAAAATTGGTGAAGATGGAAAATGCTGGATAAATCACAATATCAATGTTCATTGAAATTGAACCAAAAAAAAAAAATGAATAAATGCTTCCACCGAGCCCAAAAAATAAGTTTAATTTACATGGTAACCAATTAAAGAGACAGTAAAAAGAAAAATCTGGGAATAGTTATAAGCAATGACACGAAAAACTACTAAGTTATGTCTTAAAGCAAGCATCAACCCTACAGGATGCATGACCATCATAGTGCCTACAGACCATCATCATTTGTGTTTCCTCAGGAGCAAATGTTACCTGCCATCGGTTTCCCAAGGCTGATTATAGCTGTTCTCTCGTCTCTCTCTCGTTGTCTCTTGTTGTCTCTCTCTCTCTTGTTGTCTCTCGTGTTGTCTCTCTCTCTTGTTGTCTCTCTCTCTCGTTGTCTCTCTCTTGTTGTCTCTCTCTCTTGTTGTCTCTCTCTCTTGTTGTCTCTCTCTCTTGTTGTCTCTCTCTCTTGATATCTCTCTCTCGTTGTCTCTCTCTCTTGCTGTCTCTCTCTCTCTCGTCGTTTGTCTCTCTTGCTGTCTCTCTGTCTGTCTGTCTATCTGTCTGTCTCTCTCGTTGTCTCCTTCCCTCTACGGCTCTCCTTCATGGTTTACTCCAGTGTTTGAAATTACTGCAATTCAAATCTTAAGTGAGTCATTTCCCCTCACGTATCAACAGTAAAATATATCCCCGTCCTCAATACCACTGCCAGACCGGCTTTACCACAGCTCATAACACAAACACACACACACACACACACACACACACACACACACACACACACACGCACACACACACATAAACACACACACAGAAGGGTGGGTTGATTGCATTTTCCTGGACTGCAGGAAGGCCTTCGACACAGTTCCTCACATGAGATTAGTAAAGAAGTTGGAAGAACAAGCATGTATAACAGGAAGGGCACTGGAATGGATCAGGGAATACCTCACAGGGAGGCAACAACGGGTCATGGTGCTTGATGAGGTATCACAGTGGGCGCCTGTGACGAGCGGCGTACCGCAGGGGTCAGTCCTAGGACCAGTGTTATTCTTGGTATATGTAAACGACATGACGGATGGGATAGACTCAGAAGTGTCTCTGTTCGCAGATGATGTGAAATTAATGAGGAGAATCACATCGGAAGAGGACCAAGCAGGACTTCAAACAGACCTGGACAAGCTTGACATCTGGTCTAGCAACTGGCTTCTCGAATTCAATCCCACAAAATGCAAAGTCATGAAGATCGGAGAAGGGCAAAGAAGACCGCTGACAGAGTACAGGCTAGGCGGACAAAGGTTACAAACCTCGGCAAAGGAGAAAGACCTTGAGGTGAGTATAACGCCAAGCACGTCTCCGGAGGCACACATTAACCAGATAACTGCGGCAGCATATGGGCGACTGGCAAACCTAAGATTAGCGTTCCGTTACCTTAACAAGGAATCGTTCAAGACACTTTACACCGTGTACGTCAGGCCCATACTAGAATATGCAGCACCAGTCTGGAACCCACACCTGGTCAAGCACGTAAAGAAACTAGAGAAAGTGCAAAGGTTTGCGACAAGGTTAGTTCCACAACTCAGGGGTCTGTCCTATGAAGAAAGGTTGAGGGAAATAGGACTAACAACACTGGAGGAAAGAAGGGTCAGAGGAGACATGATAACGACATACAAAATATTGCGGGGAATCGACAAGGTAGACAGTGACAGAATGTTCCAGAGAGGGAACACAGAAACAAGGGGACACAACTGGAAGCTGAAGACTCAGATGAGTCAAAGGGATGTTAGGAAGCATTTCTTCAGCCACAGAGCAGTCAGGAAGTGGAATAGTCTAGAGAAAGATATAGTGGAGGCAGGAACCATACATAGTTTTAAGACGAGGTATGATAAAGCTCATGGAGCAGGGAGAGCAGAGACCCAGTAGCGGACAGCGAAGAGGCGGGGCCAGTAGCTGAGTCTCGACCCCTGCAACCACAATTAGGTGAGTACGATTAGGTGAGTACACACACGATGCCGGGTCACCATTTGGAGAAGACCCGGGCCGGATGTACCGGCGAACCTACAACAACAACAACACACACACACTCTGCCCTGCCCTTCCTGCTTCCCTCTCCACTTGTAACTACTATGTATTCGAAGCTTAGAACCACGTGGTGACTCGACCCCTGCAACAACAACTAGGTGAGTACAACTAGGAGAGTACACACACTCATGGAGCAGGGAGAGCAGAGACCCAGTAGCGGACAGCGAAGAGGCGGGGCCAGGAGCTGAGTATCGACCCCTGCAACCACAACTAGGTGAGTACAACTAGGTGAGTACACACACACACACACACACACACACGCACACACGCACGCACACGCACGCACACGCACACGTACACACACGCACACACACGTACACAAAGAATCAAAGAGGCACCACCGGACATCATAGCTCTCACCGAAACCAAGCTCACAGGAATGATAACAGGTGCCATCTTTCCAACGGGATATCAGATCCTGAGGAAAGACAGAGGGAACAGAGGGGATAGAGGAGTGGCACTGCTCATCAAAAACCAATGGGGTTTTGATGAGCTGGAGAGAGGAGACAGAGGAGAAGCAAGAGACTACATAATAGGAACACTTCAGTCTGGAGGTCCCAAAGTGGTACATGCAGTGATGTATAACCCACCACAGAACAGCAGGAGGCAGAGGCATAATGAGAGTAACAGAGCAATGGTTGACACACTGGCTGAAGTGGCCGGAAGGGCTCATGCGAGCAGGGCAAAGCTGCTGATTGTTGGTTGGTGACTTTAATCACACATAATTGACTGGGAGAACCTGGAGCCACATGGAGCCCAGAAACATGGAGGGCTAAGATGATGGAGGTGGTACTGGAAAACCTCATGTACCAACACGTAAGGGACACTACCTGAGAGAGAAAGGAGAGGACGAACCAGCAAGACTGGACCTAGTATTCACCTTGAGTAGTGCAGATATTGAATATATCACATATGAAAGATCCCTCAGGGCCAGTGACCACGTGGTTCTAAGCTTCAAATACATAGTAGTTACAAGTGAAGAGGGAAGCAGGAAGGGCAGGACGGATGAAGCCAAACTACAAGAGAGGGGACTACACAGGCATGAAGAATTTCCTGCATGAGGTTCAGTGGGACAGAGAACTGGCAGGGAAGTCAGTAAATGAGATGATGGAATATGTGACAACAATATGCAAGGAAGCTGAGGAAAGGTTTGTACAAAAGGGTAACAGAAATAATGAGAAGGCCAGGATGAGCCCTTGGTTCACTCAAAGGTGTAGAGAAGCCAAAACCAAGTTTCTTAGAGAATGGAAGAAGTATAAAAGGCAAACGACCCAGGAGAATAAGGAGAGAAGTCGTAGAGCCAGAAATGAATATGCACAGGTAAGAACTAAAGCCCAACGACAATACGAAAATGACATAGCAGCGAAAGCCAAATCTGACCCGAAGCTGTTGTACTGTCACATCAGGAGGAGGACAACAGTCAAGGACCAGGTAATCAGGCTGAGGAACGAAGGAGGAGAGATCACAAGAAACAACCGAGAAGTATGTGAAGAGCTCAACATAAGATTCAAAGAATTGTTCACAGAGGAGACAGAAGTGATGGACACAATACATACAACCGAGGAAGATGTGAAGAGGCTGCTAAGCGAGCAAGATACCTCAAAGGCGATGGGACCGGATAACATCTCTCCATGGGTCCTCAGAGAGATAGCAGAGGCGCTATGAGTGCAACTAACAACAGTCTTCAACACATCTATGGAAACAGGGCGACTACCTGAGTTATGGAAGACAGCAAATATAGTCCCAATTTTTAAAAACGAGACAGACACGAAGCATTAAACTACAGATCAGTGTCACTGGCATATATAGTTTGCAAAGTCACGGAGAAGATCATCAGAAGAGTGGTGGACCACCTAGAAAGGAATGAGCTTATCAACGGCAACCAGCACGGTTTCAAGGATGGGAAATCCTGTGTCACAAAACTACAAGAGTTCTATGACAGGCTAACAGCAGTAAAACAAGAGAGGGGTGGATAGATTGCATTTTCTTGGGCTGTAAGAGGGCTTTTGACAGTTCCACACAGGAGATTAGTGCAAAAGCTGGAGAACCAGGAAGGTATAACAGGGAAGGCTCTGCAGTAGATCAGGAAATACCTGTCGGAAGACATCAACGAGTCATGGTACGTGACGAGGTGTCACAGTGGGCGCCTAGGACCGGGGCTGTTTCTGATATATGTGAACGACAGGACGGAAGGAATAGACTCAGAAGTGTCCCTGTTTGTAGATGGTGTGAAAAAGAATTCAATCGGACAAGGACCAGGCAGAACTACAAAGGTATCTGGACATTCTGCAGACCTGGTCCAGAAACTGGCTCCTGGAGTTCAACCCACCAAGTGCAAAGTCATAAAGATTGGGGAAGGGGAAAGAAGACCGCAGACAGAGTACAGTCTAGGGAGTCAGAGACTACAAACCTCACTTAAGGAAAAGGATCTTGGGGTGAGTATAACACCGGGCACACCTCCTGAGGTGCACATTAACCAAATAACTGATGCAGCATACGGGCGCCTAGCAAATCTAAGAACAGCCTTCCGACATCTTAATAAGGAATCGTTCAGAATCCTGTACACTGTGTACGTGAGTACACAGTGTACATATTGGAGTATGCAGCACCAGTTTGGAACCCACACATAGCCAAGCACGTAAAGAAACTAGAGAAAGTGCAAAGGTCCTATGAGGCGAGGTTAAGGTAAATCGACCTGACGACACTGGAGGACCGGTGAGATAGGGGGGACATGATAACGACATATAAAATACTGAGAGGAATTCACAAGGTGGACAGAGACAGAATGTTCCAGAGATGGGACACAGCAACAAGGGGACACAGTTGGAAGTTGAAGACTCAGATGAATCACAGGGATGTTAGGAAGTATTTCTTCAGTCACAGAGTGGTCAGGAAGTGGAATAGTTTGGGAAGCGATGTAGTGGAGGCAGGTTCCATCTATAGCTTTACGAAGAGGTATGATAAAGCTCATGGCGCAGGTAGAGTGACCAAGTAGCGGCCAGTGAAGAGGCGGGGCCAGGAGCTATGACTCGATCCCTGCAACCACAACTAGGTGAGTAACTAGGTGAGTACACACAAACACACACACTCACACATAAAAACACTCCACTTGTGTTGCTGATAATCTGGAGAAGGTGATCTTATTAATATCATCAGTTTGTTCCTTGACACCAGGAGGTCATAAACTTTCTAGTGCCTATAATATGTTCCTGGCCCCATGGAGGTGGCACTGGTAGTGACTGTAGTATGTTGATGGCTCCATGGAGAAGGTGACCTCGGTAGTGCCTGTAGTATGTTCCTGGCAACATGGAGAAGGTGGCACTGGTAGTGCCTGTAGTATATTCCTCGCTCCGTGGAGAAGGAGGCACTGGTAGTGCCTATAGAATGTTCCTGGCTCCATGGAGAAGGTGGCACTGGTAGTGCGTGTAGTATGTTCCAGGCTCCATGGACAAGGTGGCACTGGTAGTGACTGTAATATGTTGATGGCAACATGGACAAGGTGGCACTGGTAGTGCCTGTAGTATGTACCTGACAACATGGAGAAGGTGGCACTGGTAGTGCCTGTAGTATATTCCTCGCTCCGTGAAGAAGGTGGCACTGGTAGTGCCTGTAGAATGTTCCTGGCTCCATGGAGAAGGTGGCACTGGTAGTGCCTGTAGTATGGAGGTGCCTGTAGTATGGTGCTGGCACCATGGAGAAAGTGACCTTGGTGCTGCCTGTAGTATAGTGCTGGCACCATGGAGAAAGTGACCTTGGTGCTGCCTGTAGTATGGTGCTGGCACCATGGAGAAAGTGACCTTGGTAATGAGGCAAAACCCATTTATTTTTGTGGCTTCCAGTTTTCTTCGTTCATTTTTAATGATGCTTTGAGAAGGCTCTTTTGTTTTGAATATTGCATTCAGTTTGTGCATTTTATTAAAAGTTGATCACTGTGTGTTGCATACATAAACCAGAGCTGTTCCTGGCTCCCCTGAAGTCGAGCTTATTAGGGCCTGCAGTGGCCTCATCTTTTTGTACTCAGCTCTTTGTGGTTGCAGAGGTCGAGTCATTCCTCCTGACCCCGCTTCTTCGCTAGCCCCTACTAGGTCAACTGTCTCCCTGCTCGCATTAGCTTCACTGTATCTCTTCTTAAAGCTATGCATGGAACTTGCCTCCACTACCTCACTCCCCAGATTATATCACTTCCTGACAACTCTATGACTATAGAAATGCTTCCTAACATTCCTGTGACTCATCTGAGTCTTCAACTTCCAGTTGTGTCCCCACTCTGAAACATCCTGTCCCTACCCACCTTAATTCCTCGCAGTATTTTATATATCGTTATCATGTCGTCCCTGTGTATCCTGTCCTCCAGTGTAGTCAGGTTGATTTCCTTTAACTTCTTCTCGTAGGACAAGCCCCTTAGCTCCGGCATTAGTCTTGTTGTCAACCTTTGCACTTTCTCTAATTTCTTGACGTGCTTGATTAGGTGTGGGTTTCAAACTGGTGCTGCATACTCCAATATGGTTCTGACGTACACAGTGTTCATAGTTATTACGACTTTGATATCGTAACTTAAATAAAATGTCCTGCCTCCTTAAGGGTAAATGGCCTGACAAATCTAGGGGTATTTAAATTATGAAAAAACAACCCCTCAGGGCCAGCATGTACTCATACAAATTATGAAGCATGAGTGTAAATAATTAATATAGTATAAGGAAGGACACAAAAACTTACCTATATAAAAATATATATTATAATAAGTAACTTATATTCAACTTACACTCTACTACAAAAAAGCCACCACACTCCAGTACACCTTATTTCACTAGCACACTGCTATTAGTGAGTAAAATAAATGAACATTTATAAACAGGGAGGCTCCATGACAACCCCCCCCCCTTTCTGCAGGCTACTTAGCCTACAGTTAAAACGTTAAATAATCTCCTAAACACAGGTCAGCTATGACTCGACCCCTGCAACCACAACTAGGTGAGTACACTAGAGCCTTACAAATAAATATGAGAGAACTTCAACACTAACAAAATTATAGTATACACTAAAAACTTACCAAAATTACCTACTCACACTACCACCCAAACACGATGACTTCTCCCCGTCACCACCCGTCACCACCCGTCACCACCCGTCACCACCCGTCACCACCCGTTACCACCCGTCTCGTACTGAATTAAACACCTCATGTGCTCCTGTCCCCTGGCCACTGCCTGACTGACCGGGAATAATACACGTCAGGTTTCGGAATAATACTCGGAAAATGACTTTATATATGGAGCGTTTTTTATAACATATTTTACTGCAGCACACTGCGTAACATCCCCTCCCCTAGACCAAAGGTCTCACTGAGCTGCCTTGAACCCACTCAGGTTCAACTAGTCAAGGAAAATGGAAAATGAACCTTAGGTCTCGGAAAACACAAAATTCTCCAAAAAATAAGAAAACTGCATCAAGCACTAGCTTGATGCAATTGAAACCATACCACGGGTGGGGTTCGAACCCGCGGTCACAGTCTCAATGAGCACTGATAATCCGCAGTTGTGTGAAACTCGTTTAATGAAAAAGTGATCAGGTTTTACACCAAATGAGTCCACAATCATGCCTTATAGCTGTACTCTGAAACATAAAAAAGGAAAATGCACCATTACAACACTGTGTTGGCCAAACACCTATCTGCTTGTGTCTCCTGGCCACTCTGACTGACCGGGAATAATACACGTCAAGATTCAGAATAATACTCGGAAAGTGACATTATATATGGAGCGTTTTTTATTAAATATTTTACTGCAGCACACTGCGTAACAATAGTCTTGAACGATTCCTTACTAAGGAGGTTTACCAGACGCCCACATGCTGCAGAAGTTATTTGGTTGGTGTGCGTCTCAAGAGATGTGCTCGGTATTATACTCACAACAAGCGCCCAGTCTGACACCTCATCACTTAACAAGACTCGTTGTTGCCTTCCTGTCAGGTATTCTCCGATCTATTGCAGTACCTTTCCTTTTATACCTGCCTGCTCTTCTAGCTTTTGCACTAATCTCTAGTGTAGAACTGTATTACAACCTCAGGTTCAATGGCCTTTTAACCTGAGTGTAAAAGGGAGCTTGGAGCAAAGAAACACAGTAGAAAATGCTTTGAATTTGTATTTCCTTCAAGCAGTTATGAATTTATAAGACTTTTGTCTTTTCCTTCACCAAGTAAATAACAAAGGGCTTTTTTACACATATGTACACTATATACAAAGGAGTAGTGTTTAGTGCACGCCACAGTTGTCTAGGCTAAGCAGCAGCCAAGAGACAGACAACTTTCCACAACCAGCTCTATGCAGGAATTCCAATGACAAACCGCGAGTGGTATCCACGTCACCTTTGTCATTGTTAAACTCGCATTTTAATTGGCTGAACCGAGTCGTTGATTTGATGATGGGGCCTCATCGCCAAACCCTTAACGATGGTTCGCTGGTTGGAGGGGAGCCTATGTGGGTGTGTTTAACATGCTCCGAATAAAGGTTACATACTCTTTGCATGCAACACCCCCACCCCAAGAGGGCTCAGGACTAGGCTTCCACCTCAAATGGGTAGAGTGCCGCCATGGCACATTATAATAATGGGACTGCCTTTCACCTCAACCATCCCGCTCATTAGTTAAAGCTAAACTTTTCTCGAGACATAAAGTCCAGCTTTAAACTTAAGAGTGAGACAACAGACGGTAGGGCTAGCGCGGTCGGTAGCAGGGCACCCCCCCACTAAAAAAAAAAAACCCACTAGGGGAAAAAAAGGGCTGGTTCCACCCAAAGTCCCTAACACATCCTAACTAAATACAATGACTTCTGGACAACACATCAGCTAGTGTATTATTTTTTTCCAGCAATGTGTATAATTTTTATATTGTAGGGTTGCAACCTAATACTCCAACGCATGAGTCTGGTATTTTGATTCTTCATGTGCTGGAGATATACCAGAGGGTTGTGGTCGCTGTAGATGGTGACCACCTGAGAGGACTGGCCCATGTAGACATCAAAATGCTCTAATGCCAGAAGTAGAGCCAGGCCCTCCTTCTCTATAGTAGAGTAGGCCCTCTGGTGTGGTTGGTACTTGGCCGAAAAATATGCCACAGGCTGCAACCCATCATCCCCAGATTGCAGAAGCACTGCCCCCACCCCAGACTCACAAGCGTCAATCTGCAAGGAAAATGGTTTTGAAAAGTCTGAAGACAACAGAATGGGTGCAGTACAAAGTAATCTCTTTGCTTTCGTAAAGGCATCTTGACATTCTGGGGTTCAAATAAAGGGAACTTTGTGACTGGTAAGTGAGGTTACAGGTGCAACAATATCTGCAAAATTTTTACAGAATCTTCTATAAAACCCTACCATCCCTAGAAAACGTTGAAGGGATTTCCTGTCAGGAGGAACTGGATAATTTTTAATGGCCAGAATTTTTGCAAATTTAGGGGCCACTTTGCCACTACCTACTGCATGGCCCAGAAAATTAATAGTAGACTCAATGTTATTACCCAGTAATAGCATTGCATCCTTCATAGGAAATCCCTCTGAGACACCAACAGTCAAATACCCAGTGTAGTATTTACTCTGCACATAGATTTGATGTAAAGTGACAAAAAATACTGCTCCTTCAAAAGCTTCTAACAGAACTGAGGATTGCAAAGAGGTTTGTTCAGAAAGGGGAAGTACTCCCTCTCTTATAAGTGAGCAATATGCTCCAGTATCCCTAAAGGTTCTAACTTCCTTTTTCTCTGAATGTTCCTGAAGGGATATTTTACAAGTGCCATAATAGGGGGCCATTCCCTTCTCTACTTCTTCCTGGGACATATTATTAGGGATATTAGCAATTTTCCCAAATGGTTGGGGTTTACTTGGACAATTGGGCCTGATGTGGCCAGGCTTGCCACAGTTGTAACATACCATCTCAGCTTTAACTTTGGCACCTCGTTGATTTTGTGGCTTACGCCACTCTGGATACTGCCGCTTCGAATCACCATGTTGAGTAGTTTGGAGTCTTTCACCCGGTTGACTTGAAGTGAAGTAACGCTGCTCCCCAGGTGATTTAGTTTACTGCTGACGAGATTCACCTTCATCTTGACCTTTAGTTCTCCACTCAGGAACTTTTCTTTGACGATCTCTGCTCATACCAGGCTGTTGAGGAAAGAGATAAGACCGCTCGGACAAGGAGTGGTTAGTTTCAAAAGTATCAGCCAACCTGGCTGCTTCCAATGCCGTAGGCAAGGAATGATCTTGCAGAAAGACTCGAACCTCTGGACTAACAGACTCCAGCAGGTTGTCCACCAAGATGAGCTGCTTCAAATTTTCAAAATCAGCGACACCACTTGCCTTGTACCACTTTGTAAAAGCCCTGGTCTGATGTCTGACGTAGTCAACAGCAGACTGACCCAACTGCCTTCTGCCGAGTTTGAATTCTTTCCTATACTTGGCAGGAATACATTGATAAGCCCCAAGAACAGTGGTTTTCACAATTCGATAGTTTCCAAAGTCATCATTTCCCAGGCTAGAAGTAAATTCTTGTGCCTTACCAAACAACGCAGTATGCACCAGTGACGCCCAATGAACCTCAGGCCACCCTAAAGCTCGAGCCTGGTTTTCAAATGCTTCGAAAACTGTTCAGGCTCTGCTTCAACAAAATGCGGAACAAACTGTACTGCCCTTTGCAAATTGAAGTCATCTACAGTCTGATGGAATTGTCTCCTCTCCTTCTCTCTATCAAACTCCTCCTTAGCAAATGCACGCTGTTCTCTAGTTTGTTCAAGAGTGAGTCTGGCTAGTTCAAGCGCCAGTGAACCAGACTCACCTACCGATAACCCCACACCTTAATGGTGACCTACGGTTAACAGCTCCTGTAGAGGGAGAAACACGAGACTGATCTGCCATAGTTTCAGTTTGTAGTTTACTCCTTATAATATCACGCAGCTGAGCAGCAGTAAGGGTACGCTGGTATTCAACACCAATAGAACGAGCGATACGCCAACAACGCTGTAGAGAGAGTTTGGGCAACTTTAGCAGAGTTAACTCAGACACTAACCGTCTGACTCGAATAGGTGGCATTAACCCCCAACTTAACACGCTGTAGCGCTATGCACGGTACGAATTGCAGTATACTCACACGATAGCAGAACTGACACGCAATAGCAAAGCCAATATGCACACACAATAGCACGGCTGACACACAATAACAAACCAAATTGCAGAATACTCACAATAGCAGGCTGACCATAGCGAAGCGAATGCAAAAATGACACAAAATTCGTGAAGCGTTGGCAAAGCGTAAGCAATGCCAGATAGCAAGCTATCTAGGTACAAGACTAGCTCTTGCGCGAACTTCAACTCTAGGCTCAACTCCTGCTCTAAGTCTCCAAATTCAGCTCCGGGACAGGCTACCCATATTGCAACCTCAGGTTCAATGACCTGTTAACCTGAGTGTATAAGGGAGCTTGGAGCAAAGAAACACAGTAGAAAATGCTTTGAATTTGTATTTCCTTCAAGCAGTTATGAATATATAAGACTTTTGTCTTTTCCTTCACCAAGTAAATAACAAAGGGTTTTTTTACACATATGTACACTATATACAAAGGAGTAGTGTTTAGTGCACGCCACAGTTGTCTAGGCTAAGCAGCAGCCAAAAGACAGACAACTTTCCACAACCAGCTCTATGCAGGAATTCCAATGACAAACCGCGAGTGGTATCCACGTCACATTTTAATTGGCTGAACCGAGTCGTTGATTTGATGATGGGGCCCCATCGCCAAACCCTTAACGATGGTTCGCTGGTTGGAGGGGAGCCTATGTGGGTGTGTTTAACATGCTCCGAATAAAGGTTTCATACTCTTTGCATGCAACAAACTGTGTCGAAAGCAATCTACTGACCTCTTTGTCTTTTTCTACTTCCGTCACTTTGTAAAAGTCCAGTAGGTTTGTGACACAGGATTTCCCCTCCTTGAAACCGTGCTGGTTGTCGTATATCAGCTCATTCCTCTAGGTGCTCCACCACTCTTCTTCTGATAATTTTCTCCATAACTTTGCATATTATACATGTCAGTGACGCTGATCTATAGTTTAATGCTGTCTGCCTGTCTCCTATCTATAAAATTGGGACTACATTTGCTGTCTTCCACACCTCAGGTAGTTACCCTGTTTCGATAGATGTGCTGAAAATTGTTGTTAGTTTCACAAACACTGCCTCTGCTCCCTCTCTCAGGACCCACGGAGAGATGCTGTCCGTTTCCACTAGGATTGAGGTATCTAGCTCACTTAGCAGACTCTTCACCTCCTCCTCCTCGGATGTGTGTAGTGTGTCCAGCACTTGTTGGTGTACCCAAGCATTCCGGTTTTCTGGAATCTTTTCTGTCTCCACTGAAAATACTTCCTTAAATCTCAAGTTGAGCTCTTCACATACTTCTCGGTCGTTTCTTGTGATCTCCCCTCCTTCCTTCCTCAGCCTGATTACCTAGTCCTTGACTGTTGTTTTCCTCCTGAAGTAGTTGTACATCAGCTTCGGGTCAAATTTGGTTTCGATGCCATGTCATTTTCGTATTGCAGCTGGGCCTCACTCCTTATCTGTGCATATTCGTTCTTGGCTCTTCGATTAGTCTCCTTATTTTCCTGGGTTGTTTGTCTTCTATACTTCTTCCATTCTCTAGCGGTCTTCCCATTATTTCTGTTACTCTTGGGGACGATCCTCTCCTCTGACTCCTTGCATTTTGTTGTCACGTATTCCAACATTTCATTTATTGATTTTTCCACCAGTTCTCCTTCCCACTGTGTTTCTGGTTTCTTGCCTGCAGTGTTGCAGTGTTGCTAGAGCCTACAGTGTGTTTATGTCTTGTATGGTGTATGCGTAAAGCGGGCGAGTATCACCGACACTCAAGTTACATGTGTGAAAAATGTGAGCTGGAACACAATGTGTATGCTTTGTTTGTTTGTGTATGTGTGTGTGTGTGTGTTAGTTACCATTTTGTCCTAGGCACATGTCGATTAGACACTAGGCCTGGTGCATATATGTGTGTGTATATGTGTGTGTGTGTGTGTGTGTGTGTGTGTGTAAGGAAACGCTTCGAAATGTTTCGACCCCGCCGGGAATTGAACCCGGGCCCTCCGTGCGTGAAGTGAGAGCTTTAGCCACCATGCCATCGGGGCGTGTGTGTGTGTGTTTGGTTGTGTGTGTGTGTGTGTTTGTGAGTGTATGTACGTGTGAGTCTGAGTGTACTCACCTAGTTGTGGTTGCAGGGGCCGATTCATAGCTCCTGGCCCCGCCTCTTCACTGGCCGCTACTGGGTCACTCTACATGCGCCATGTGCTTTATCATAAAAAAGGCTATGAATGGAACCTGCCTCCACTACATCGCTTTCCAGACTATTCCACTTCCTGACCACTCTGTGACTGAAGAAATACTTCCCAACATCCCTGTGATTCACCTGAGTCTTCAACTTCCAACTGTGTCCCCTTGTTGTTGTGTCCCATCTCTGGAACATTCTGTCTCTGTCCACCTTGTCAATTCCTCTCAGTATTTTATATGTCGTTATCATGTCCTCCCTATCTCTCCGGTCATCCAATGTCGTCAGGTCGATTTCTCTTAACCTCTCCTCGTAGGACATACCCCTTAGCTCCGGGACTAGTCTTGTTGCAAACCTTTGCACTTTCTCTAGCTTTTTTACGTGCTTGGCTATGTGTATGGATGTATGTGTGTATGAGTGTGTGTGTTTGTGTGTATGCACGTGTGTGTGTGTTTACTCACCTATTTGTGGTGGCAAAGGTCGATTCATAGCTCCTGGCCCCGCCTCTTCACTGATTGCTACTAGGTCATCTCTCTCCCTGCTCCATGAGCTTTATCAAACCTCGTCTTCAAACTATGTATGGTTCCTGCCTCCACTACGTCACTTTCTAGGCTATTCCACTTCCTGACAACTCTATGACTGAAGAAATATTTCCTAAAATCCCTTTGACTCATATGAGTCTTCAACTTCCAACTGTGACCCCTTGTTTCTGTGTCCCCTCTCTGGAACATCTTGTCTCTGTCCACCTTATCTATTCTTCGCAGTATTTTATATGTCGTTATCATGTCTCCCCTAACCCTCTTGTCCTCTAGTGTCGTCAGGCCGATTTCCCTTAACCTTTCTTCGTAGGACAATCCCCTTAGCTCTGGGACTAGTCTTGTTGCAAACCTTTGCACTTTCTCTAATTTCTTGACGTGCTTGACCAGGTGTGGGTTCCAAACTGGTGCTGCATACTCCATTATGGTCCTGACTTATATGGTGTACAGAGTCTTGAACGATTCCTTAGTGAGGTATTGTGTGTGTGTGTGTGTGTGTGTGTGTGTGTGCGTGCTTGTGTGTGTGTGTGTGTACTCACCTAATTGTACTCACCTAATTGTGGTTGCAGGGGTCGAGACTCAGCTCCTGGCACCGCCTCTTCGCTGTCTGCTACTGGGTCTCTGCTCTCCCTGCTCCATGAGCTTTATCATACCTTGTCTTAAAACTATGTATGGTTCCTGCCTCCACTATATCTTTCTCTAGTCCATTCCACTTCCTGACTACTCTGTGGCTGAAGAAATGTTTCCTGACATCCCTTTGACTCATCTGAGTCTTCAGCTTCCAGCTGTGTCCCCTTGTTTCTGTGTTCCCTCTCTGAAACAACCTGTCACTATCTACCTTGTCAATTCCCCGCAGTATTTTGTATGTCGTTATCATGTCTCCTCTGACCCTTCTTTCCTCCAGTGTTGTTAGTCCTATTTCCCTCAATCTTTCTTCATAAGACAGACCCCAGAGTTGTGGCACTAACCTTGTCGCAAACCTTTGCACTTTCTCTAGTTTCCTTACGTGCTTGACCAGGTGTGGGTTCCAGAATGGTGCTGCATATTCTAGTATGGGCCTGACGTATACGGTATACAGTGTCTTGAACGATTCCTTGTTAAGGTAACGGAACGCTAATCTAAGGTTTGCCAGACGCCCATATGCTGCCGCAGTTATCTGGTTGATGTGTGCCTCCGGAGACGTGCTTGGCGTTATACTCACTCCAAGGTCTTTCTCCTTTGCAGAGGTTTGTAGCCTTTGTCCGCCTAGCTTGTACTCTGTCAGCGGTCTTCTTTGCCCTTCTCCGATCCTCATGACTTTGCATTTGGAGGGATTGAATTCGAGAAGCCAACTGCTAGACCAGATGTCGAGCTTGTCCAGGTCTGTTTGCAGCCCTGCCTGGTCCTCTTCAGATGTGATTCTCCTCATTATTTTCACATCATCCGCGAATAGAGACATTTCTGAGTCTATCCCGTCCGTCATGTCATTTACATATACCAGGAATAACACTGGTCCTAGGACTGACCCCCTGCGGTACACCGCTCGTCACAGGCGCCCACTGTGATACCTCACCACGCACCATGACCCGTTGTTGCCTCCCTTTGAGGTATTCCCTGATCCATTCCAGTGCCCTTCCTGTTATACCTGCTTGTTCTTCCAACTTCTTTACTAATCTCATGTGAGGAACTGTGTCGAAGGCCTTCCTGCAGTCCAAGAAAATGCAATCAACCCACCCTTCTCTCTCCTGCCTTACCTCTGTAACTTTATCATAGAACTCTAGGAGGTTTGTTACACAGGATTTGCCTTCCCGGAATCCATGCTGTCTGGTGTTTATTATCCTGTTCCGCTCAAGGTGTTCCACCATTCTTTTCCTGATGATTTTCTCCAGGACTTTGCACACTATACATGTAAGTGACACCGGTCTATAGTTTAGTGCCTCTTTTCTGTCTCCTTTTTTTTTTTTTTGTGTGTGTGTGTGTACTTACCTATTTGTGGTTGCATGGTTCGATTTACAGCTCCTGGGCCCTGTGTGTGTGTGTGTATGTGTGTATGTACGTACCTATTTGTGGTTGCATGGGTCGATTCACAGTTCCTGGGCCCTGTGTGTGTGTGTACTCACCTAAATGTTCTCACCTATTTGTAGTTGGAGGAGTCGTTATAACTCCTGGCCCCTCCTCTTCACTGGTCACTATGGGTCCACTCTTTCCCTAATCCACGAGCTTTATCATACCTCTTCTGAAGCTGTGCATGGATCCTGCCTCCACTACGTCACTCTCCAGATTGTTCCACTTCCTGACAACTTTATGGCTGAAGAAATACTTCCCACCATCCCTGTGACTCCTCTGAGTTTTCAACTTCCCCTTGTTGTTGTGTCACATCTCTGAAATATTCTGTCCCTATGCACCATGTCAATTCCTCTCAGTATTTTATATGTTATCATGTCTTCCCTACTCCTTTCTTTCACTGTTGTAAGGGTAAGTTCCTTTAACCTCTTCTGTATGACAAACCCCTCACCTCCGGGACTAGTCTTGCTGTAAACCATTGCACTTTCTCTAATTTCTAGGCGTGTTTGACCAGGTGTAGGTTCCATACCGGTGCTGCATACTCCAACATGGGCCTGACGTACACGGTGTACAGTGTCGTGAATGACTTTACGTAGAAGTCGAAACGCTATTCTCCCAGTGAGGAGCAGGGGTGTGGTGGGGGCAATAAGGGAACACTGTATCAACATCCGGGGTCCCAGACTATTCAACATCTTACCAGAAGATATCAGAAACACGTTTGGAACAAGTAAAACAGAGGAAACTGGACAAATATCTTCACCAGGTGCCAGATCAATCAGGCTGTGATGGATATGTGGAGCAGCGGGCCTCCAGCAGCAACAGCCTGGTTGACCAGTCAAGCACCAGACAAGCCTGGCCCATGGCAGGGTTCTGAGACTAGTTAAACTCTCGAAACTCTTCAAAGGCAAAAGGTATATCAAAGGGTTGCCAGGCACCCATATGCTGCAGTGATCGGCATGATGTTCACCCCAAGATCCTTTTCCTTGAGTGACCTTTGCAGCCTCTGACCTCTTAGGCTGTACTCCGTCTGTGGTCTAGTTAGTCCATCCCAAAGCTTGCTGGGATTAAATTCCAGGAGCCATTTGTCAGACCAGGTTTGCAGCCTGTTCAGACCCCTTGTAGGCTTACCTGATCCTCGTCCGCTTGTAATTTTTCTCATTAGTTTCACATCTATCCCTTCCGTCATGTCATTCACAGCACCGGCCCTTGGACTGAACCTTGAGGAACCCCGCTCTTCACAGGAGCCCACTCTGACACCTCGTTACGTAACATCACACGACACATGTTGTCTCCTTCCTGTCAGGTATTCCATGATCCACTGCGATACTTATTAATGCCTGCTCCTCTAGCTTTTCAACCAGTCTCTTGTGTGGTACTGTTCTGAAAGCCTCCTTACAGTCCAAGAAGATGCAGTCTACCCATCCCTCTCTATCCTGTCTTACTTCTGTTACCTAGTCATAGAATTATAATAAGTTTGTGATGCAGGATTTCATTTCCCTGATGCTGTGGTTTCGTGCTTGTGTGTACTCACCTAATTGTGGTTGCAGCGGTCGAGACTCAGCTCCTGGCCCAGTGTGTGTGTGTGTGTGTTTGTGAGCGTGTGCTGTGGTGTGTACACTCACGTATACGTAGTTTCAGGACTCGAGTCTCACCTGGTGTGGCTTCTTGCCTCTTGCCAGATACGCACAGTAGGAGGTCCTGTCATACCTGCTCTTAAAACGATGTATGAAGCATGTCTTCTCCATTTCATCGTCTAGATCCTTCCACTTCCTGACCACCCTGAGTCTGACGAATTACTTCCTGACATCCCTAAGACTCATGAGTGACTAACATACAAGTTTCTCGTATCTCTAACAATTTATTTCGGTCTACCCTGTCAATATATCTTGGTGCTTTATATACATGTATACAAACACACACACACACACACACACACACACACACACACACACTATAGCCCCCGGTGGCCTAGTGGGTAAAGCTCTTGCTTGACGCACGGAGGGGCCGGGTTCAATTCCCGGTGGGGCAGAAACATTTCGAAGTGTTTCCTTACATACACATACACACACACACACATATATATACAACAGGCCTAGTGTCTAATTGACATGTGCCTAGGACAAAATGGTAACTAACTAACTAACTAACACACACACACACACACAAACACACACACACACACAGGAGGAGGAATTCAAAAAAAGGGAAGAGGAATGGGAGAGGAAGATATTGGTGATCAGCATGGGAATGGTGAAAAGGATAGCTGAGGAGAGTAGAAAATGGGAAATGCAAGTCAAAAAAGCAGAAGCCAAGATACGGATCTTAGAAGTGAAGCTACAGGGAATGACACAGAATAGAGACAAAAGTACCTGGCCAGAAACAGCGCTCGGAGCTTGTGCACCAGACTCAGCCAAAGGGAATGAGGAGAAAAAAGGAGAACTCTTGCATGCACAGACACTGGCAGACACAAGTCGGGCCCAAAGCAAGACGAGCAGGATACTAACAACACACGAGAGGGACATAGAAGAAGCAGACAGGGACAAGAGGAGCACCACAGTAACAACGAATGAGAGCACAGTAACAAAACACGAGAGGGCAGACAAAGCAGCAGACACACTAAACGCGGAGACTCCATCAACACACTGCAACGGACAGGGACTTTTGAGCAGGCCGGACACACAAAGGAACACGGGGGATACAACCATGAC